>JAECUM010002982.1:0-140925 GCA_016617855.1 Megalonaias nervosa | reverse complement strand
CGGAGCCTCCGGTATCTATTACATACTGCAAACACCATATCATAAACGTCGTACGTGGATGCTACACTCTCCTAAAACCACTCACTTCTTGAACAAAATCCTCCTGGTAGTTAATCGTCAGGGGCAAGTGCCTTTAATTTCCAAAACACACACTTGTCAAAGAAATCTTTTGAACTGCATTTTTAGCAATTAACACCTAGTCGCCACAAAATCGGAGACATGTATTAAAACAGTCCATTCGGCTCTGCCTGAGGCTAACTTAAGACCGAAATGTCGATCAACCCTGCTACGTACAAATATTATAGTAGAATGTAACTGCTAAGTAAAAAAATCAACATTTATTCCTCCTATGTCAAAATCTTCTTTCAAACCCAATATTCTTGTTATCACGTCCGGGCGATAAAATATGAGAATGACCTTAACATTTATTACAAGATGGAAATGACATACAATAAATGAAAGAAACCGTAACCAAGTATGCAGAAGAAGAATGCGCTACATATAAACGCTAAATAAAGATGTTGATATATGTATTGTGGCGAGATCGCAGGTTATAAAACTTGCAGAACATAGATCATTAGGAACTGAACACGACCTCATGCTTGTAAGCTCGCACAGAATTACTGAATTTAACCAAGACTACCGACGTTCAATCAAAATTTCTTGTACATTGTATTCCGCTTTCAATTTGGTGGACTTGCCAGCGGGATAGAAAATTGCAAATCTGAGCTTGTCAGAGCCGATTTTGAGTTTGTCCCGGGAGTCGGGCAAGTAGATTTGTAAATCCCAGATTATGCTTTCATCACAACATTTTGTTTCCCTTATTAATATTAACATTATAGCTATTTTTGTAAAGTGGTGCTCATAGTTCACCCTACCAAATTCTAGAGATATTTATATCTTGTTCATCGAGACGGTGATTTCAAATAACTGAATTCGCAGTAATGATTTCTACTTTTAATGATTGATTAGCTTGTAGACAGTTTATAAATTTTGCTATTTATCTTAAAATTGGCGATAAAAACGGATACATAAGTGTGAATTCAGAATTGATATATACCTTATCCTTAAACCGCCAAAAATAGAGAATAAGGTATTATTTCTTCACAATAAAATGACTGATTAATTTACACGATTATGATTGTCTTTGTCGTATTATTGGAGTCCTTCAGTAACCAAGACATGTGACAGTCGCACACTATATGATTTTCTCTGAAGTCTATTTCCGTAGAGTGGTCAGATGCCAGGGTAAAATGATGCTGTCCAGTGTCTGGACATTGTAATACCGTAAAGAGATTGCTTGTATCTGATACAATGAGGCACCTATAAGATTCATAATAAGTTTCCTCAGGCCGTTGACAATTGGAAAATAGAAGACCTTCAGTTGTGTAATCTCGTTATGGCTTAAATCAAATGTATCAAAATCAGCCACGACGATTATGGGTAGATTCTTTATGGATGTAGAATTTAGCCGGTTCCAGCTGAGATTTAGCGCATTTAAGGTACTAAAGCTGATGGCGGAGTTTTCTAACTCTATCAGCTAACAGTGAGCTAAATTCAGGCGCCTTGAGGAAGGGATCTGAAGCTCGTTGAAGGTAATCCGTTTGACGATTCGCAAAGGATGTTGGTCTAAGATAAGCGCTTGGAGAGAGGACATATATGTGAAAATGGCATAATCCAGATATATTCCGGAAAGAGAGTTTTACGACAGTTCTAATGTTTCCAAGTTTGTTAATTTGGTAAATGAAACATTCTGTATACTATTTATTTGGTTGTGATTAAAAAAATATTTGATTCAATGACGACGTCACAGTCTCGCTAAAGTTCAAGAATGGTATGCGTTTAATATTGTTGTTGGAAAGATCCAATATTTTGTGTCCTGGAGGCAAGTCTTTCCCGTCTGGAATACTCTGAAGACCGACTCCAGAGCAGTTATATGTCGATTGCTGCTATTTACATTTTGATGTATCAGACATTGTCCGCAGAATATGAAATGCACACATAAGACGAGATAACCACATCTGATGCAGCATCGTCAGATTCCTGTATACCTGAATAATAAAAGCATGCCAATGAGAAATCAATATATTATAAAGCCCGTTTACAACGAAATCGAATATATCGAAACATCTGATATAAAGAAACACGTGGCAGGGTTTCACACATTTATTTTTGTTTAATAGCTTACTTTGGTTTTAACGAAATTAAAATATAACAGTATGATTTGGTTGTTATTAGGGTTTCCTTACATCTGATGTTCACTATATAATCCTGTGTATCGATATGTAATTGGACAATGACAATGATTCGTGACTTGACGGATGAACCTCATAAAATCCATTTATACGGATCTTGTAACTTGCTTCATTAAATATCCGTGACATGTAATATTTATTATTGAAGATGCCTCTTTACAGCCAAGGTCCAATATTCTGTAATAAAAACTGAAGATCAAACTCAAAATAGAATATTTGATATGATATTTGTACATACTGAAAATTACCATACAGAGGAACCAAACATGAAAACCCTGAAGTTCTAGAACTCTTACAGTATTCCAATAAAAGTTATAGGCTGCAGTAAAATATACAATGTTTACTTAAGCTCGAGTTTCGTGTTGAAAATGTTTTTAAACTACGGATGTTTGATTTTAACGCTGGAACTTGATCCCTAAGAGGCCACGTAATAACATTCAAAGTTGGGGATACTCCAGCTATATTGAACGAAATAATGCCATTATTCCAGCCTGGTTACTTGATGACTAAATCCACAAGGAAGATGCAGTTTGATTTTATTCTGAAAATCATTTCACATTTACATCAGATACCCTCAAAGAGTATATACACTTACCACATTAAACGGACATTAAATTGGCATTGACACTTAAGACAGCATTCAGTCCAAACTAAAAAATTAAAAAGAAGTTAATGAATAAAAAATGTGTTTTTAATGCATTGTGTTTAAAGCCTATAACATTTGTAAAACGTATCTACATCAGAATTCATTTCAAGAGAAATAAGTGTTATTGAATTCTTGAAATATTTGTTTAAAAATTGCATCATAAGTATTTAGCAAATCATAATAAGTATCATTCAGAAGTTATTGGGCACTATCTGAAATATGCATTAAAAACTATGATACAATTTTTGTTATCAGATGAATAGACTTTTACAGAAGCTTAATCTGTTATATAGAGAGAGACAGTGACAGTGCCATACTTGCCCAAAGACAGGTTGTTATATAAAAAGAGACAGTGACATTGCTATACTTGTCCAAAGACTGGTTGTTAAATAAAGAGAGAGAGAGAGAGAGAGAGAGAGAGAGAGAGAGAGAGAGAGAGAGAGAGAGAGAGAGAGAGAGACAAAGCCATACCTGCCCAAAGACTGATTGTTATAGAAAGACACACACACAGTGCTCACGTCAGATTTAACCCAAGACTGACTGATAGAATGAGACGATAACAGTTAAAGTGCGAGATTTCCCTCAAGACTAACAGTTATAGAAAGAGATACTCTCAGTGAGAAAGCCAGATTTCCCCCAAGACAAACTGATATAGAAAGAGACACCGCAAGTGATAACGCTAGATTTAACTTGAGACTGATTGTTATAGCATGAGACATTCCCAGTGAGCATTTCAGATTTCCCCCAAGACAAACTGTTATAGCATGAGACAAACCCAGTGAGAACGCCACATTTTCCCCAAGACTGACTGTAATAGAAAGAGACGCTCCCAGAGATAATGTCAGAATTCCCCCAAGGCTGTCTGTTTTAGGAAGAGACGCCCACAGTGATAACGACAGACTTCGTCTAAGACGGACATTTATAGAAAGAGATACGCCCATTGATAATGTCAAATTTTATCCAAGCCTGACTGTTATAGATAGAGACACTCCCAGTGATAACGCCAGATTTTGCCCCAGACTGACTGTCATACAAAGAGACACTCTTAGCGGTAATGCCAGATTTCCCGCAAGATTGATTGCTATTAGAAAGAGACATTCCCAGAGAGAACTCCAGATTTCCCTCAAGACCGACTGTTATCGAAAGAGGCATTCCCAGTGAGCACTTCAGATTTCCCCCAAGACCTACTGTTATAGTAAGAGACACTCCCGTGTGAACGCCAGATTTCCTCCATGACCAACTGATAAAGAAAGAGACACTCCTAGTGATAACGTCAGATTTCTCCATCGACTATTCTAGAAAGAGACACTTCCAGTGAGAACGCCACAGTTCTAAAAAGTCCGACTGCTATAGATACAAACATTCCCAATAAGAACGCTTGATTTTCAACAAGAATGACTGTTATAAGAAAGGACACTCCCAGGGATAATGCCAGATTTCCTCCTAGACTGACTGATTCAGAAAGAGACAATCCCAATGAATACGTCAGATTTCCTCAAAGACTGACTGTTATAGGAAGAAATAACATCTTAACCTCCCAGAAGACTGTTATCGAAAGAGACTGTCCCCGTCATAACGCCAGATTTCCATCAAGACTGACTGTTATAGAAAGAGACACTCCCAGTGATGACGTTATATTTCCCCCAAGACTGACTGTGATAGAAAGACACTGTCCTAGTTACAACGCCAGATTCTCCCCAAAACTAAATTTTAAAGAGAGAGACACCCCTGGTGATAACGCCAGATTTTTCCCAAGACTGATTTGTACAGCAAGAGACACTCCCAGTGAGCACTTCCGACTCTCCCTACCCCAAGACTGACTGCCATAGAAAGAGACAAACCCAGTGAGAACGCCAGATTTTACCCAAGACTAGCTGTTATAGAAAGAGATGTTCCCGGAGATAACACCATATTTTCCCCAAGACTGTCTCTTATTGAAATATACACCTCCAGTGATAATGTCAGATTTCTCCCATGACGGAATGATATTTATGGAGACGCTGAGTGATAACGCCTTTCCGTCCCCCAAACTTACTGTTGATGAAAGAAACACTCACAGAGAAAACGTCTGATTTCCACCAAGACTGACTGTTATACAAAGAGACACTCCGAGTGACAGCGCCAGATTTCACCTACGACTGACTGTTATAGAAAGAGATACTCTCAGTGAGCAATTCAGATTTCCCACAAGACTTATTATTACAGAAAGAGACACACCCAGTGAGAACGTTAGATTTCCCCAAATACTTACTGTTGTAGCATAATAAACACTCAGTGCGAGCGCCAGATTTTCTCCAATACTGATTTATATATAAAGGACACTTGCAGTGAATACGTCAGATTCCACCCCTACCCCCGACTGATTGATATATAAAGGACACTCGCAGTGATAACGTCAGATTCCCCCCCCCCCAAGACTGACTTTTATATAAAGGACACTCCCAGTGATAACGTCAGATTTCCCCAAAGAGATACTGTTGTAGAAAGAAACACACCCAGCGATAACGTCACATTTCCCCCTAGACTGAATATTCATCTCCAGAAGAGTTTAACCTGGAATCGATTCATTTTTCTAGTTACCTGAATACAACTTCAGTTGCTCTCCAATTCTAATTTCCTTGGTCATATGCCCACTTTCAACGCGTCTGATTTAAGCCATCGCCCATGCCACTACTTCAGTTGCTATTCGTAGTTTAGTAATCAGAAATATCATCTCGTTATGCTGTGATTTCATATCTTATACAAGACGTTTCCTAACAGTCGGTAGATGACAAATTTCCCAGATTGTTTTGCCATCCCTTGTCATTTGTTTGATTTCCATCATGTTATCATGCATATATATAATTAATTTCATGTACTATCCTTTTACACAAAGTGAGATGTTCTAATTCTTACTCTTATGTCTTGTTCCTACATGTCCTTGACAATAAATTCATCATTTGGGATTTTCGTACGGTTAGAAATTATTATACTTTCCTCATTTCGCTTGGCCTGTATAGCAGCGCTTGACTAGCATTCATGCAAACTGTTCCGCGGTTATGCGTACTTGCTAAAAGTGTACAACAGTACAAGCACATTTAAAATAAAGGGAAAAATGACAACCACACAGGATTTTCATGCTGCTCCTGCACATGTGCCTCTTTGTTTTACCACTGCGACTGCGTACGAAAGCCATTGTCCGACGTACACCACATTAGAAGAATACAGTCCTAACGTATTTGAGAGCACCAATGACCACAAAACAAACTGCATCGGGTGCAAAGAAATTATAGTCCGAACAGAGGTTGTTTTTTTTTAAGATTTGTCTTCAAGGGCAAGAGATAGTACCAGCTTTGATAAATGTAGTATTGTTACGACTCTACGGTCCTAAACTAGGTAACGGATAAAGCAAACACCAACAAGCTTCGTAAAAAGATGTCCAAGTTAACACTTAAAAGGAACTTACAGTATGTGAATCGTATCGCAAATGATCCTAAAAGTTCTATCACAAGTAAAAAATATATTGTTCCGAACGAATTCCAGCAGTGTTCCGAATGAATTCCTATATTTAAGGTGTTGATGTGCCAATATTCTTAAATGTGTTGATGTGCTAACAGTCCTAATATATTAAAATGGATATAATCCATAATGTCCTTGAATGAATTCAGAATATTTTCAAAATATTCATTTAGACCTACACGGAATGAACACTTTGTTATTCCAATTATTATCTTAAATAAATAAATCCTCTTAAGTTATAACCAAACATAACTAAACGACTGATTCCACTAGACATATGTTCAGATAAGAATAAATAATTCTGACATCAACAACCTCTACATCAGCCTTAAGATACAATAAGAGGACCAGGAGGGTCAAAGGTTCATTTCCAGAACAATCTAAGTTGGAAACAAGGTCCGGTCTTTAACATAAAAGTTTAGTAAAGAACATAACAAATATCAGATAGAGCAGATTTTTCCATGTGGAAAATCAATGTCCTGGTACCAGATCCAAGTAAAAGTATCTACTTACTTATATTAAAATATATCTATAATCAAAGACAAAAATTAGCTATGTAATACGTTCTTTACAAAATGACCTTTACAATATAATATCATAGATAAAAATTAAACACACATTATGAATGTATATAACTGTATATACAAATTATTGACATTTCCCCACTCAACAAGCGTTCCTTAGAAATGAAAATCTGAAGAGAAAAACGATATTTATGCCTCGCGTTCGCGGCCGTGACCATGTGACGCTGATAGCTACGATATGAAGTCGATGTTGTTTTTTTGGCGTTGTGATTTATCACTCGGACTGAAATTATAAAGTTGCTATTGTTGCAGATGGCATGAGGAGTGGAGCATATGCTTGTTTGTTCAAATGACATTTTTCCATTCAACCTTTCAAATTTCATCTGCTGATTCTTAGATAATGTAAGTAAAAATGGTTTCGAGAAAATAACTTCATTTAATGAAATATAGGGTCCAGGAACAAATGAAATGGAACCTCTTTATGCACCATATAATACTAATAATGAAATTGTTATTATAGTTAACCTTTCAATACCCATCTTGGACTGTGGGTAAAAGAACCGAAATTTAACACATACTATTGAAAATGGTTACCCAGTGGGCTATTCAATATATATATATATATATATATATATATATATATATATATATATATATATATATATATATATATATATATATATATATATGTATATATATATATATATATATGTTATATATATATATATATATATATATATATTTGTAAGGGCGAAACTTTCTGTCGATCTATGAAGGGCACATTAATTTGGGCAGGTGGACGATTAATTAGATTTATGTGGACCGGTGCGTGTTTAAATCACCATAAAGCGCGGAATTTGTACTGGCTGTGTCAGGAGAAAAACGATTCTTAATTAAACATTCGTTTATTTAACCGCCAGACAGACTGATCTTGTATCGGAATTGTCAGATTTCGACATTTTCCAGAATTAGTTATTTAGGAATTTAGAGGCCACACAGACTACAAATTTGGCGCCTAGTAGGAAAGGTGGGAAAGATATTTAATCCGGATTGGTTACGCTAGATACGGGGCGTGATTTCCACACGAAATCCTTGGTTTAAATATGTCCCATCACAAACGTTTAGTCAGTCTACACTTTTCTGCAAGAGAAAACAAAGGTAGAAGACTGCGAGGTCGAATTTAGAAGAAATTCACTCGTAAAATAACTATCCGAGGGATCGGATGTCTGGAAAGTCAACGGACACGATTTTGGCGGTAGAAGCAATCGAAGCTTGAAAACGCAAGGTATTTTGCTCCTGTCTCATGTAATTCGTTGATATCAATATAACGATTTGTTTGATTTATTTGTTTATATTTGCATGAATTTATTTGTTTAAATTCGTAAATCAGTTTTTTTTATATGAATACAACTGTGTGAGTTCATCTATATGAATCCGTACAATGATATTCGTTATATAAGTTTGACGAATTGTATGAATGTGTCGTCTAGATTGTTATAGGAAAATATGTATCTAAGAATGTCATGCCTTATTTTAGTTGATATGAGTTACGAGAATCCGTGTGAATTCACCGACCTTAGATAATATCACGTATGATAAAGACTTGAGTGAGTATTGACTGAATTAACGTTGTTAAAACATGAAGTGAGATGTCATATATGCTAGAGACTTGAATGTGTGTCTTCGATAAAAATAACGTAGTTAAGCCATGTAATGATTTTCATTCATTCATTTGTGCAATCGAGACGAGACCGGAACTGATGTCTCGGGGGGATGTTAATGTGAGTCAGGATGAAATAACCATTAGGAAGTACATTAATCTTATGAAACTAGGTTTGTTTATGGTCTGCCATGTTTAGCTTGACCAGATAGCCTTTGGCATCTGTTTGAATTCCGATAGAACTATATCTGTCATAACGAGAGGGGGAGTAATGATCTATTCCCAGTAGGATATCTGACGGAAGATTTAAGTTGCTTCTTTGTTTATTTTTGGAAGGTGAAATAGCTCTACGGGACGGACCCACGTAACGACCTATCGAAGTATCTAAGTATCCCGTACTTACATATCCACGTATCCACACAAAGTTCAAGGGCCGAAAGAGGCGAGACAATCGAGAGTTTGGAGAAGGGGAAAGTGGAAAGGACCGAGACGAACAGTGCCAGAAAAGTTGGAAAACAGTCACAGTGAATTTCGAATGAACCAGAAATAATCAGGTTATGAAGTTGCACCAGGGATTGTTCACTCGATTCTATGATGAACTAATTCTATCATTTAAAACAGGTCGGCTATTTATATAAGTCTTTGTGTTTTGAAATTCGGTGAATGATTTATTTCAAAAAGAGGTGCATCTTCCTAATGTAATGCGTTATGATGGTTGTTTATGTAATTGATTAAATTGTTATATTTTCCATGTAGGGGGGTTCGTGTCACTCTGTTGTACATATCTGCTCAGATCTCTATCTATCCCACCTACAAGTTTCACACTTTATGTTGATATTTACTCGATCCGGGAGGTAACACCGAAGGCGATCACCCTCTAGATAACGAAAACTAAATTCCACTACACCCACCCCCAACAAAGCGGGGCAATACTTGGCAAAATGGGCGCTCGTCTAGGGATCAGAATATTTTATTCGAGTAAAGAGTCTGAACAAATATAGAACAGAATAAGTATCTAAACATTGATAATTTCAATAGTACTTTTCAAGAAATAGCGATCAGAGTGAATCGAATAATTGTCTGCATATTTGTTTTAATATATATTGTGTGCATGCAATTTTCTTGCCATTTCTTTCATATTGTGATGAAAATATTCTAAGAGATTGAGGCAATTTCCTTCATGTTCAGGTCGTATTCTAAATTTGTAAAGTGAAAGTGAAGAATTACCTTTGTGTTCTCTTGGGAGAAGAGATATTTAGGCCAAACCCAGCAGTAGTAAATTACGCTTTGTTTAGTGTGTAAGCGTTACGCTTAATTTGGGAAGACATTCCAGCGGTGTACTGACCGTTTGTTGATTGTTGGTGCAAGGAGTAGTCTGGTTTAACTGAGTAGGGCCATGCTAGAAGTTAGATAAATACGTGTGAGGATATTTTCGAGTAGTGCAGGTAAAGAACTTAATTCTTGTGTCACCGTACAAGTAGACGAGGATTGCGACAGACAGACAATTAAGTTACAGAATTCAAGTCGATTTGTAAGGACGAACTGGGCTACGATGGGGCCCGGTTAGCTGAATGTGTTGAACGGAGTGTTAAAGAGCACAAGGAGCAACAGGCAGCGGAACGAGAGAAAGACAGACAGGTAGCAATAGCTGAGGGCGAACGAGAGCTCGAATTAGCCAAATTGCAGGCAGAAGAAAAAGCTAGAGAACTCGAATATTAGCCATGGAGAGACTAAGGATCGAATCAGAGTCCAGAAGGGGTGAAGACCTGAACGAACGAACAGAACCCACAATTAGGCTGTCTGAAGACAGACGACCAATACAGATCACCATGCCCATGTTCAACGACAAGGACGAGGTCATTGACAACTTTTTGACACATTTAGAAAAGTTGGCATTGGTTCATCAGCTATCCAAAGACCAGTAGGCTATCAGTTTTTCGGCATTCTTACAGGGAGCCGCGAAAGACGTTTACCATAATATGACGCCGAACGATATAGACGACTACGAAGCTTTGAAGAATGCGCTTCGGAAACGTTTCAGAAACTCTTTAGAGGGTCTTCGAAAAGTGCTACCGAAATACACTCGGAATTCCATAACAGCGTACGCGTAATTTTTGATAAATGGATGAAAATGGCTGGTACCGTGCTAACGTATGAATGCATACGTCTTAAGTACATACCGAAAAGACTTAATAGTGTTCTTAGTGGAGCGTGAATTCTCAACCTTGTATGATATAAGCTTGATGGCCGAGCGCTATGAGATCGCACCCGCGTCCAACCACCTGGGGTGGCAGGGACCGACCTGGTATCACTGAGCATAGAAAGACCACTGAGGTTCTACCCCAAAGACGGAATGGTCAAAATGGTGGGAGGCCAGGGGCCGGAAATCCCAGCCGAGAACATTTCCGTGGGTCGGGGAAGACTCAGGGGACAGAGAAGGATTTTACAGGGAGGAAAGGTGAGCCGGTGTGTTACGGCTGCAACAGACCAGGTCATGTCGTTAAGGATTGTAGGAAGTATCGTTCGACAACGATTAATTCGGTAACTACGAATACTGTTAAGTAACAGAAAACAGCGGAGTTGACTAACACAGCGGTAGCTACGGTTAATGGTGAGAGGGCAACCGTACTGTTTGATACTAGCTGTAGTTATCCGGCCTTGGTAGATAGTAGATATGTCAAGCCTGGAGATTACACAGCCGCGACTTAGAATTTGAAACAATGCACGGACATGATTCATGGGATAAAAGGAATGATATGACAGTATTCTTCATTTTATATAATTAGTCTTCACTATGATTTTAAACACCTAACGGATGCGTAAAATGTGAAAGGTCGAAACATTTCTCAGATGCAATATATGCATATATAGATTCCTCGTTTATCTTGTAAGAATGTGATGAAAACCATGATATATGAGCAACAATTAACAAATATACCAGTTACGACCAATCCACAGTTATGTTGGCTATTTTCAATGTACAGTTTTACTATGATTTATTTTATTACTATCCAAGATTAAACGTAAAAACATAGCAAAAGCACTTGATGCATTTCATCCGGCACGAATTTAATATTACTTTTTGAAAATATGCGTGCTTCACAAGTGAGACTGGAATACGAACTTTTGTGACCAGTGTCTGAAAAATAAGATAATCACCAAAATTACCTTTAACGAAGTAATGTTATAAAAGCGTGATGAAATGGCAGAAACAAAGTGGCTAGTGACCCTAGCCTAAACGTGGTAATATAGCAAAAGGAAATGACTGAAACCAAGTACGTGCAGATCATGATTTATTGTGATAATATAACAACAGGCGATTGTAGGAAGGAAGTGCGTTCCCTAATGTGATAACATAATACGAGCAAATGGAAGAAGAGAAAAGAGGGCAGGGCATTAGTAATGTGAGAGAATAACAGGAAGATATGATAGATAAGAAATGCGTTTCAAACATCAGTAAAGTCATAACATAATTCAAGCTGATGGTAAAATAGATGGAACCAAAATCGTTAAAATAAGATAATATGTATACCAAGCTAAGCTAGTAAGATTAGTATTAACATCAGTTTGCGTAATCGCTTTTACATACATTAATCCCCTATTTGAACAACTTGACTCGAGGCACTAATGATAAAGAAAACTTTATCTCCAGTAAGTGTTTAATGGCCGTGTGAAGTAGTGTGGTGGTCTTCTTGATCGGTGTTGCAACCCTCATCAAATATGTGGACTGAAGTTTGCTGTAGCGAGCAACAAGGATATACGTTTATTTCATAGGCGCATGTAATTTCGACTTTGAATGAAAGAGACTAACTCTGTAGAAAATATCACAGGAACGGAAGTGACGAAGGATTCTAGAATAGCTTGTTCAAGGTTAATCGTGAGGTACTGCACATGCTTGTGTTCCATAATACGACCCGGACAGACCTTTAACCTACTTTTACGGGAATTGTCTTTAACTACTATAACTATGTACATGTACTTACATTCTGTCCATCATTCGCCTTCTGTTATTTATTAATGAATCAAAAGTTCCAACAGTGGTCCTAGGGACGATGTGAATGTAGCTTAGGGTGCAATGCCAAATTAGCTGTATATGTTTACCGGTAATTCAGTAGGATTTCAAGCAAAACATGTCAATATAAAATAATTTGTTCTTGTACATATTTGGCTCCTTAGAAGAAAGGTGATGGTAGGATTTTTGCGGGAAGTGTTCACCAAAAAACTGTCTGGAATCATTATTGTTGAAGAGTTTACTGAGATATCCAACTGGAACTGATCTGATCCTGGAATTATAACAGTCTTACTTTTACCTTAAAGAAAATGCAAAACAAATCTTCAAATTACAGTCTGGGATATATGTCTGCTTCCAAGAAAGGAAGAAGAATATGAGTGTAGATATCGTCACCAAACTCCAGGATATCGAAACTCCAAGTACAGAATCCTATTTAACACCAAAATGGTAGAATGAGTTCTCGGAGTACCTCCATGACAACGAATTATTTGTAGCTATGGTTTTAAATTAAAATTAAAGCAGCAGCACACAAAACTAACTCTAACGAGCTTTACACAATCAATCGATAGCATACATTTGAGAGGGATTCACTTTCAGCCAAATGCTGTGTAATTTCTTTGAATGCATGCAAAGAAAGCATTTGTTGTCGACATAGTTCTGAACGATTAGTATGTTGGTATTGTCATGCTTTTCTGTCATTTTGCAACAAGCTGAGTTTGCAATTGTAAATTTTTTTATCAGATTTGTTTGCCTGTAAAGATCTAATACCAATGTCTTTTTGACATTCTATGGTGGTTATTACTTTACATTTTGGACAATAATTTCGAAGAGATCTTAATGCCTTGACCCTGTTGAACGAAATCAAGCCGATTTGCAATGATAAGTATATATTGGGTCACTGAACCTACGCGAACTTCATACATTTCACTGAATGGCCCCGGGAAAAGACCAATCGTTAACAGTTAAAATCCCCGTGACGTTCCAGCTGCATTCAGTATTCTAACGAAGAAGAAATCTTATCTATCAAAACATTGGATTGACCTTTACTCTTTGACCTTTTCCGTGTAATATTCAGAAGAAAAGGACGAACCTATTATTTAGGAAACTTTTGACAAGCTATAAATATCTGGAAATTTCATATATATATATATATATATATATATATATATATATATATATATATATATATATATATATATATATATATATATATAAATTCATTAACGTTATGTTGTTAAAAATATTTCACTTTAAAATGTAACAAGGTAAATCCTGAATGCTATTAAATTATAGTAATTATCGTCATGACCTCAGAAACCTTCCTTGTCAATCTATATGTTGAATCCCTTAATAAGACCTAAGCCACAGTCGTTTCTTGAACGTTTTCGTCGTACGTGAATAAAGATTCTTCGCACATATCAAGTCTAGTTTTTCTGCACATTTCGTTGCAGCTTAGCATATTTTCATCTCGTGGAAATTAGTCTTAAATAAATAGAGTGCAGAAGGTCGAAAGTGGTCTAGCGAACTCTTTAATTAGTGTGAAATTTAGTTCAGCTCTGAAAAAGTTGTGTATCTTTATTTTTAATTTGTAAGATACGAATCCTATCGAAGTGGTCGTTGAGGTATCAGTTTCAAAACGGGTATATGCTAATTCGTGTCGGTCATAAGAAGTTGCGCTCTGTTGGAATACTGAATTGTTTAATTTTAAGTAATACGGTTCGTACATTAACGACTTCAATAGCTCGCAAACTGTAAAGACATATTAGTTTTGTTACTTGTTTTTCTTGCTTAGCAAAACTAAATGCTCTTCTATTATTATACTTCAAGCGAATGAAAGATAATATTGATATATCTCTTAAACGTATTGGGATAATGGCCGCAATTATAAATAAACCTTCAATCATACTAATGATACATACCACGTTATAACTTTTGTATTGAAAGCCTATGTGATTTTATTTCTGTAAGGTATGTATTATTTTAGGTACTGTTAGTTTTGTGTGCTTCTATTCTGTCATTCTGCAAATGGTTGTTGACGGTCAGATAAATTTATCGGACAGGCACAAGTTTTTACGGTGATAGATTGTACGCTTTAAAATATTCTTGAAAGTGTCATCATTGTCATTTTTTGCTCTGTCGGACTTTATCTTCGTAGTCGTTTACCATTTTGTTCGTTTTCTAGTCATTGTCACTCTAGCTTTCGACGTTACAACCTATGTGATATTCGGCTTCTATGTTGCTAGTCATCATTTATTAGTATTCGACGTCGGTGTCAACGTCGCTCTAAGAACCTTCTATTCTTTGACTTCACTTTCATCCATAAGCTGTTAATCTAAATTTTGATGTCTGAGTTTATCTAGTCTTTAAGCTTCCATCAAGGACTTGTAGGTGTTGAAGTGTAGATTGTCTCCGTTGTTTTAGCTATTGTGTCCTGTTTCTCGGACATATTTTGTTCAGGAGTTTCAACTCATTGAAATTTGATTTATAATCGCGGCTAATATCCCAATACGTTTTACCTTTTTATCCATTTGGTGACAAATAGATTTATGTAGTGATAGGGTTTCTACAATTAATTCTTATTACACCAAACGTCTAACATTATTATCAATCGGTAAAAATATCGCATGCTTCACAAAGATACAAAACTTGTTTCTTAGCATTAAAACTCACAAACTATCAATCTTTTTATTTATCAGTTAACGATGCGCTAAAGTGTACATTTTGGCAATAAATGTCAGTTTATTCGCCTTTGAATTCATCAGAATTTCAGTTATATTATCCGTCGGTTAAAAATCCTCTGATTTGTACAGCATCCATTTCTTGCAAATATTCACGTTTGAACATACCGAAATTCTAATTGTTGGTGGTCCTTCTGATTTAAGTAGCAAAATTGTTTTGAATTAATTCTTTCTTTAATTTGTTATGACTTTCAACTGTTTTATCTATAAACAGTTTCAAACAATAATTTGCTTGTAATTATTAAAATGTCTTTACAATATAGCCCCATTGAATAAATATTTACGTGTCGTGCACATTTAGACTGATCTCTTGTTTCTTAGTTCAGAGTTCAAATTATAATATTCCATTTAGTATTGTCCTTATTACGCAGTATGTAATCGATCCATCTTGTCTTTTCTCAAATTCGTATGCAAGTTTTAATTCATGACAGTTTCTATTGGTTTATCATTTTGCACAATGATATATGTATCATAAATACAGATGACTCAAGAATGCTATTTGATTGTAAAAACGACTTTTGTATTTCACAAATATGGAGCTAAATAATTGTCAGAAATACAATTGACGGTGACAATCCTATTCTAACTAAAATTGCTGAAAATAACCGCATAATTGTAACCAGTAATAAATGAAACTGACTAGTTGTTATTAATTAAATAATACTAATTTTCCACTATTTAAATATATAGCTTGCCTAAGATGGTCCTTATTACCTCCACTTGATAAGGGATATGTTGACACTTTCACACCATCTTAGAAACAAACATATGACGAGACAGATGAATTTAGTTGACTAACATCATCAAGTTAGTTATTACAGTTATTGGGACTACATAAGCAGAGGAAAGACACCAATACAAATTAATTAGAACGAGCAACAGTGGAAGAACAGCAACATAAACAAAAAAAGTAGTAGAAGAAAGCTTTGTTAAATCCGATGACATTAGCAATGGAGAAGCTTTCAATTAAAAGTAAAACAAAAAGAAGAAACAAGGAAAATGTATTATTTTCAACCACAATCAAATGTTCTGTTGATTGCTGCAGTCAACTATATCATTTACAAATTGGAGATATTGTGAGTCAATACGCTGTACATGTTGCAGTTCGAAGCAAGAACAATTAAAGCTGTAAAACCTACAGCTTACACAATTATAGTGCCTCTGTAAAACAGAAGAATTTCAAACCATAGTAACTATTTCATGCTCATCATTGAAGTTTATTTATCTAATTTATAGTCTAAATCATTATGTGCTTAAATAAATATCTCAGTTAAACGGACATAAATAACACCATTTCTCGCCGATCGTTAGAAGCGAGTTTAGTAGTTAGTAATAGCATCTTAGCTAAAAAAAAATTCAAGTACAAGATAAGTCCACCGTCTAAAACATTTCCATTCAAGGGATTTTCAAACCTGAAACGACGAGAGACTACTTTATAATGCACGGTTTCTTACCGAATCAAAATAGTTCCTTGAACTTCTCTTCGCGTGGGGTTTGGTGCCCATTCATACAAGCAGACTTTCTCACAATATCTGCAAAGTTTGATTTCTTGAGAAAAGTTGTGCTATTTAATACATTTCCTTTTTCTCGCCAAACAAAGAATTTAGTTCTTTAATAGTTTTGATTGTGCAGGATTTACATAATGAAAGAATTGCAACATTGTATAAATCTGAGTTAATAATATATTGATTGCTCTATTAAATTTAAGGGTATGTACATTAACCTTTGATTTAACTTTTTTTTGTACTTGGTTTTGACTTCTATTTTGTTCTCGTTACCATGCCGATCAAAACATTGTTGAAGAGACACACGAAATAGTATCATTTCGACGACAAAGCCAAAAGTAAAAACTATCAAGAGACATCAGAAAAAGTTAATGAGATGCATAAAAATTGCATAGAGCAAGAGAAATCGGTTTTGAACAGATACAAACTGAGCCAGTTTCATAGTTTCCCTTTTTCTGTATAAATGTGCAATAAATTGTAAAAAACGTGTGTATTGGTCAGGATTGTTAGAAATTTCGTTTCTATTAAATGTAAAACACAATATGAGAGTTAAGTGCGCCTTTCATATTTAATGCGATCTTTTCAGCATATATTACTAAAATTGTGTTAGGAGTAGAAGCACATCAGCGTAGCTGTGTAGCTTAAGAACATTTTAGTTTAAATAATCTCATATAAAACATTGTATATTAGTGAAGAGTTACAAAATTTGCTCCATAAGGTCCATATAACCAACAGATAATTCCAACATAGCAGCTAATAATTTGATGACATGAGAACTCAAACAATATTTTTATTACAGCTAAGATCCTTTAAAATATAAAATATTTATATAACGTTCCCTTAAGCCATCGATAGCCTTCATCAAAACAGGAAAAATGGCCTATGCTAGACAAATTGAAACAAGAAACTACTCCGCTCTTTGAACATAACGGTCTGTTTTGACGGTTTCACTCCATTTTGCTAAGCATTTGCGATGAAGAGTAAAAAGACGCCATGCCCAGCCCCGTCCTCGGTTAGAATAATTATATTAATACATCGAGATAATCAGAGTTA
Organism: Megalonaias nervosa; assembly: GCA_016617855.1. NCBI lineage: Eukaryota > Metazoa > Mollusca > Bivalvia > Unionida > Unionidae > Megalonaias > Megalonaias nervosa. The sequence goes on along the minus strand of JAECUM010002982.1, from coordinate 123,034 downwards.
TGTCTGACTCTGAAAATAAATGGTTGCTCAAAAATATTACCATTGCAGGATAGCTTTACTTCCTTTTGAATGATAATTTTATTGCTCCACGCTGAACGCACTGTCACTGGAAAGTAAGAAGAGGGAGATTCTCAGAGATACAAAAATACGAAGATTTTTTTCACACTCCAAAATACTATAAGTACCCCCAAATATAGCACCGCAAATGACACCCAACTGAAAATTGTTTCCCACCCATACCCCATCAGCAGCACACTTTCTGGAGTCTACTACTGCCATTTTTCTTTACTTCTACAGCACGCTTGCATATTAGGAAAAGCCGTTCGTCATTACCTGTTTTTCAAGTCCTTTGCTCTATGAATATGTGGCTTTCTATGCAGTATTATTATGCAAGATTGGGTCAATACTCAGGCTATCAATATGTGAATATGTTCATCAATGATAACACTGAAATCATCAGCTCCAAGCTTTGATCTATGTCAAAGTAAACACAGAGAGCAAGGTTATAGATTCCTCCATGCGTGCGTTTACATTAGAATAAAATAATATCTAGTGCTGACTATGATATCTAAAAGGCTATAAAATATGTACGATTATGAATTTCAAAATATTCATATATACTTGGTGTCATCAACAGGTACACACCTCATTGTCCTCCTCTTCCTCTTACGACTGCAACTACTATTATCACTACTATTGCAACCATCGTTACCACCGCTAAAACTTCATTTTAAATTATCGTCATGTCAAACTAATATAGTGTCAATTTAACCACCATTGTCACTTTTACTTGTTACTGCTAAGGACGAGGACGGGGATAATGACGAGGACGACGATGATGATGAAATTATTCTTTTAATAGTTCAATCTATTGCAGATCTCCCAAGCAATGGCAGATTAATGGAAAGTCGGGCTACAGCTCGGCATACCGGAGAACTGTATATTATTGCCGACTACAGCTTGTACAAAGAGTAAGTATAAGGAATAAAGTATTTTAAAGTTTACCGCGTTGTATAGAAACAATGGCAAATCAGCAGAAAGATACCTCACAACAATAAAGCGGACATAAGATAGAAGCATATTGGTCGGGTGACAGAAAAGAAAGAATAGTACTGATTTATTCACATGTCTGAAATGTGTATATTATGTATCCATGTTTACACGTATGTATGCAGATATCTGGGTAGTTACTGATACACGGACATGTATATCTGTCTATACATCTCTCTATTTGTCTATGTGTGTGTGGGTGTATGTATGTATGTATGTATGTATGTATGTATGTATGTATGTATGAATGCAAGCATCTATCTACTCTGATTATATACTCTTTCTACATATAGACCTTACTGCTTACCTATTGTATCAGTATATATTCACACATATTGATTAACCGGTCTATCTCTCTCTATATATGTAAGAGCTACAACATTAACATCATACAAAGTGGTGGAATGATTGAATAATATGCCTCTGATTGCAGATGGTACGATTGAGCGGCCGGAATAAGCGACACAACATTAAGGCAGACAACTACCATTACCAATCTAAAGAAATATCTAGGTTCTATGGTTAATATGGTGAGTTGTAAAAATTACACGTTATTATTTTATTTTAGTAAGGATAATAATCATATACTCATGTATAAAACCTTAGTAAAATGTAGTACATTACTGATATTTTTCTGAGTGTCAAGGATACATGTATTGGTCCAATGTAAAAACGCCCAACTACAAAGAATTACAGTACGAATGTTTAATGTTATATGTTTATTATCTGAACTTCTAAAATCTAACTAAAATTTACTTTATCTCTAAATGGTTTAATTCCATTGAAATGTGTATAATAGTTATTTGTCAAGATACAGCAGAAAAGATGCAACTACATGCAATGTTTTTAGTCGACAAACGGTCACTAAAGAACGGAGAGTGCACGCAAAATGGGTTGCCAAGCGTCTTGTGCAAGATTAAGGTGGGGATGGGTGGGTGTGAGGTTTGAAAATAAATTTAATTTGATGGTCATTTTTAACACGCCCTCAACGTCAGGATGGACTCATATATATTTTCGTATATTTATTTTGCGAGTGTACGACGTATTTGCAACACTACTCTTTGCCAGATATTAAAAGCATGCAAGCATTTTCGGTACATATATTACACATGGATATATGGATATCATTCATTGACTTTAGCTGCATTCATTTAAACACTTTTATCTCTAATTTCTACCTTTTATTCATAAGACATATTTATCCATGTGCTGTCTAATGAATTAAATATAACTTTTGTAGGACACGTTTTATGCAAGGTGTGAAAGCGTTCTAGACGATAACTGTAAGTGGATTAATGTTGCCTCTGTACGTAATTTGCCATTTGACTTTCTTCCCTTCTCCGTTTCGTAGCAGATATGACCTACATGAGTCTAGAGACGTATGGAATATATGTGAAACTAGTCCTCGTTGAAATGCAAGTTATCACGGTAGGTGATGAATATCTTCTCTTTAAAAATAACAGTAGATATTCCATTAACTGCACTTCGGTAATCTGCATTTTAGGTTTATTAGAAACAGGACCATTTTCATTATGTTAGACTGTTATCTGCAAATACAAATTCAATCATCAGAACGTATGTTCCATTACGAACTGGGTTTATTGAGGTTTTGCAGTGTATAGATACTTGATCATCATTATTCCCCATTATCTGTACCGACCTCATGTCCCCAGAAGAATTCAGAAATTTTGTTTCAACTGCATTCTGACAAAATAATTGGAGATTCCATAACACAAAGGAAGATGCAAGTAATAGTATACCTAACTATCAAATGTACTGGGGGGATGCCTTGTACAGCAGACTTTACATTTTTTCAGTCCATATTTTCTTTATACGAATTTTGCACATTTCTCCTTCAGCCTATATTACTTCCTATATTATTTAGGAAAGAAATGAGAAGTAATTATAGCAACATAAAAAGCATAAAACATATTGGGTTTTCAAAACTCTCATAAAATCATCACCAATAATGATGGGGGAAATAATAATAAGAATGAACTATGAAGTTATTTTCATTACATCCACCATCACCAATGCTATCAACATCATCATCATCATAATCAAGGCCTTTAAAATCAATCAAATGATTCTCCAAAATAGTACGTTTTGCCATACTGTTTAAAATATCTGAAACACTATAATCTTAGTCTGCAAGCCAATCTCATTGGACAGAGGATATAAACTAGATGAACGGCAGTAAATACCAAGTGAATGGTGACTTAATTCTGGATGAGTTGACAAAGACATCGGCTGCTCTAGTACATTCTAAACCAAGTGACTATCTAATGCTTGTTACAATGTAAGTAATTTGTTGTATTGCTTTTGTATCAAACCTCCGTGTGCCATCTCAAAATATCATCAACAACAAGAGATACAACCGATGAATTAAAAGATGTCAATTACAGAAAATAAAATAATGTCAGCAGAACATCAGTGACCATAATTAACATAACAACAATGACCAAAATTACCAGAACAGCGCAACAAAAATGACCACTAATATCATGACAACACAACAACAACCACAATCCATAAATAATTTACCCTATCATATTGATATACCCTTTTGGTTGCAAACAGTGAAATACTGTCCTTAGAACCATTTTGTGATCATATCTTTCTATTATTTTTTTTTTTCTTTTCTTTTCTAAGTGGCTAAATTCATATCGAGAAATAAAACTCAGTTTATCCTGAAACATAGGGATGTATGTTGTGGTATTGATGATTGCCGCTATACTGTCTGCCGAACCAAATCTATCGTAGGTTTTTTAAATATATATTATTTTCTTTATCGTATCATGTCACAAGAAATAGTTCCACGTGAAAAGCATGCAGTCGTTCCTTTCCTTCATTTATTTAAACATAAAATTAAACTTCATTTTTGTAGTATGTTCACTCGATCTCAAAGTACTTCATTGGTACGTTAAAATATATTAAACTGAACAGAATCCGTGCACTCTTATCGAATGTTACCTATTATAAAATTATATTACCATCATGCATACTAGTTCTGTTAATGGCCAAAATTTCACAACATTATCATTGGCATCATGAAGAACAACCACAATAGCTTCCAATGGTACCACAGCATTATCATTGTCATCATGAAGAACAACCACAATAGCTTCTAATGGTACCACAACATTGGCAATAGCCGCAACACTGTTGAAACAAATAAAACACTGTCAAGTAACAAACCTGAAGATAGTAAGCTGAGATACACAGAGCCAATATCTTCATTTACAATGTAAGAAATATGTTTGAAGTTCCGAATAGATTTTCATCAATCTATTTGCTTCTTATGATTGAATACGTGTACAATATGGATAATCAGCTTGAAAAACGTAATCCTGTGATTACATCATCTATCTCGATGATTCCTTTTGCTCATGACGATTTATATTGCACATCGTTATATTTACTTTTCGTGAACTATACTTTTAATCGACCTCATATAGTCATAATTGTCCAGACGCGCCATTAAGTCTGTTAAGCCCTTAAACGATCAAACCCTCGTGGAAATGAGGTTCAATAAGGATAAAGAAAGTTTGTACTAGTATATTATATCCAACTTATTCCCTCTGTTTCTTCTACTCTAGCTCCTCCTTCGCATATTATTATTATTATTATTATTATTATTATTATTATTACTATAGGCACGATTTGATTCGGCCTGGAAGTGAAGATAGTCTAGGTATATATTCTATCCAATGTTATTTAGTCATTCAGGGTATAGATGAAGGCACTGTACAGGGTATAGATAAAGGCACTGTACAGGGTATAGATAAAGGCACTGTACAGAAACCCTGTAAGATATAGATATAAATAATTGAAATTGTTGTTGTTCTTATAGTAGTAGTATTAGTAGTAGTAGTAGTAGCAAAGAACAGAAGAAGAAACATTAGTAGAAAAATACTATGAATTTCGAAAGTAAAAATAGAAGTAATGGAAGCAGACAAAGAAACGAAGGAAAGAGAAATAGACGCAGCAGCAATAATAGTAGTAATAACAATAGTAGTAGTAGTAGTAGTAGTAGTAGTAGTAGTAGTAGTAGTAGTATTAAAAGAAGATGTAGAAGTAGTAGTAAATATCAAATAATCAAAGGAAAGGGGATAGGGATAACTAATCTTAAACCAGCAGAATATTTGTGACGCAACTTAATGCTTTTGTTGTAAACCACGTCTCAAACAGGCAAGGATAGAAGTCATTTACAAACTACATTGAAGTTGTATACTTGTATGATAGTTGTTTCATATATAATATAATTTAACATTTCAATTTAATTGACCTATATAATCACATAGCACAGGTCTTTTCAATAAAACCTGAGGGTTTTCAACTATATCCGGTAGAGATCGATAAGAATTCCTAAGTTTATTTAACATAAATTAAGAATTTATAAAAAATTTAAATTGTCGCAAATCAAACTAGATATAATATGCATAAGTTTCTTGGTAGTTGCCAAGTTTGGTAGTTAATGAATATATAAACCCATTTCTCAACCAAAGGACTTGCGAATCGACCGGAAGTATGCGAGATTAATCGTGTAGGACACACGGTACTAATGGTATGGAAAAATGGGAATCAGCCTGGAAATGGGTGAATATTTAATAGATTATGTATGGGTTTGGGTGGCCAGGATTGGTTAATAATGTAAGTTATGTTTTAGGAAAAAGAATCTTTTGAGAGCTTATCCTAGTTGTAAGTGAAAAAAAAATAGAGACATTGTTTTATTGATGGAATTCCAGTCCTTTAACAGTCTTGAGTTTGGAACACTCATTACTAAAATTAGCACCTGACTCTTTGGTGCGGAATTGAAAGCACATGTTTCAAACACACGCAGGTCCAGAAAATGCCTCGGCTCATATCCTTTCCTCTACACAGAAGCTGGCATCCAGGTTTCATCTATACTGATAAATATAGGTTTGATCATGGGCACTCAGAAATTTTAAGTTATTGCATTTTTAATATCATGGTGTTTGCATAGGTTTACTATGGGAACTGAATTAGTACTGTGACTCCTGTAGCTGTGGTGGAAGACAGTAAGTACGTCGATACGGCGCAGACCATGGCGCGTGAATTGGGGCACAGGTACGATTTATTTTAATTTATTTATCGGCGTGGATAGCAACAAATGGCAAGGTTAAAGGCCACATTGGAGTTATTTTTTGTGATTGTCCACATCGTGCAAGCAGTATTGAAAATTTGTACGAGTTCACTAAAAATAATAATAATAATAATAATAATAATAATAATAATAATAATAATAATAATATACAATTATAATAAGAAAAGCGACGACGACAACAACAACAAGAACAACAACAACAAAATAAACATCTTATGATGGATTGTTCAGCGGAAGGCGCATCTGATACAGTGTCACAATTGTTTAACATGTAAACTATTGAAATTATGTACGGTACAATACATGAGACATACGCGACAAAACTGGAGGCCGTAACATATAGCAGGTTCATAAAAATATGTAATTCTATTTTGGGCTAAAAGATTATGTTACACATGAGTTTAAATGCCGCAAGGTTTGTACATTGTTCTAATATCATTAGGTAAGATACTGCTTATCAAAACACCATGGTATGTACAACTCATTTGAAACATTTCTCTAGTGTGCTTCTGTATACATATTTGATTTTTAGTAGAAGAGGGCATGATTCGAGAAAGAACTGCTGAGGCTGAAGTTAAAGTTTTACATAACCTGGTGCCATATTGTTTATTTTACTCTGTTTTTGTAAAGTAACCATCTAAGTGTTACAAAGAAAGTTTCATTGTGTGTTGTTAATTTGCATCCCGCAGAGTTAGAGCCACTTTCTTGTGCAGGCTTTCAATGCGTTTTAAAACAAAAGATGAATAATGCCCTTCAAATATTGGAACAATGTCTAAATGTAGTAATTTCTTATGGTACCTAAGCATATTAGTGGCTATATGGCTATATGGTGCCACTAAGGGTAAAGTTCGCAAAATGATAAATATTGGAACAATAATCAAAATGCCATAACATGAAATAACTGTACAAATCAATTCTTTGTGTTGGGGTTAAAAATGCTTTATTCTTTTCAGATGAAAACATTTGAAAGAAATATTGCAGCATTACAGAGTTGATGTGTTTATTGTAATACAGAATTGCGACAACATTGATTACTGAATATATTCTCATGAATGACACATTCGTGCTTTTCATTTCTGCAGTATGGGAGGGGTATTTATAACGTTCTGAATGTTAGTGTGCTGTAGAAGAAAGTTATTTACTAGTGAGGAAAACGTCTATGCATCTCTTCAAAGTACTCCAATGCAACTCTACACAATTTTTCAGTATGATTATTCAATTATTAAATGGTAATTTGTATTCACTCTTTGGTATGGGGTTAAAACACTGGAAAATATACGTGCAACTGCCGCTTTCAAGCTGCCTGTCCCTCAACGAATGTTTGGAAACAGGATTTTCAGACAAAATCACCAGCTAAATCAAATTGTATGGAGGATGTGGTAAAGCTTAGATGTTATGCTACTTCAGGAAGGCTGTCACGAGGGCAGGTTTATGCGTCTGTGCTGAATCATGGAGTAGATGGGTACTTAGCGTACCGGTGCGCGCACGGGTGGTTTGGTAGCGTCCAATAACTTTTGGCAACACTTTGCAGGTGAATAAATATTTAGTCACACTGGTATAGTCAGGCACACGTTATTGGACAACCAAGCATTTTGTATGGAAAATAATACGAATAAAACTCTCTTGACACTCCTGAGACGTCGAGCGATTTGTAGTCTCTGCTTGTTTTCTCGTATCCAGACAATATTATGTTCTCATCAGGATAATATAAACAAGTAGGACCCTGTTTTATCACATTGATAATCTCATCCTAAACGTTTCTTGTCACTCTTTTCAAATTTGGCTAGTATCTGTTTGGCGATTGCAACTCAGGTTTGTTTTTGAACACCCATTAACGAAGCAGGACCCTTATGTTACAAACCATTCTGAACATGATATTATTCTTCAGTATGTTAAATAGAGCTGACGAAAAAATGTATACCTGTGATAAACATCTTCCATTCTGTATCGAGCATATTCATTGCTTGCCCTCTTCAAAGAATCCACTTCCCGCTCACCAGTAGTAATCAACAGTCTTCCAGAACGTGGATCAGTTTCCATGCACTCGGGACCATCTTTAAAACTATGACACCATCTCAAAATAGCAGCAAGTGTCAGATAACTCATCCGTAAAATGTATCCAAATTCTTACTGATGACAGAAAGAATAAGTTTAATTGTATCATGCATAATAGAGGCAATGATTTGATAGAAGTGGTCCGCACCGATGTTCAAAATTGCCAACTGATCAATTTATTTTGCTATGATTACTAGATTTCAGATAAATGAAAACATTTTGAATGGATGGAATTTCAATCTTGGTACCGTCTGGCAATTTCATGGACGCAAGATCTCTGATGTTCTTTGTGGCAGCATCTCAAGGATTGTCACACACTTTAATGTATTTTTTGGCAATATTGGTAACAAAAATAACTAAAGAGATTTCTAATTCCGTTGCGATCTGTAAATTTGTACCTATTTACTATTACAATGAATAGTTCGTTGCATTTATGTAGTCGGCACAATATGTCGGAAATTTTTCCTAATCTCATTTGATCTAATCATACATTAGACTGTGTTACAGTTTTAAGTTATTGATTTTGTATATAATGTGTATATTGTGTCAAATTCAGCGCATGTCAAATAATTTCACTACATATTTGTCTTCGCTTTCTCTTTCCAACTGGGTTGTACAACTAAAGAGAGTATCGATATAAATGGTACTACCATAAGTGGCATCACTCATTTGATGTTACAATAAAACTTACTGCTATTAACAACCATATCAAAAGATATGTTGTAACGTAGTAGATCTCAAACCTGGAAAATCACGATATATTGGAAACCGCTACTACTAAAATGTACAAAATACATTTTAAATACAATGTACCTAGTTGAAGCGCATCCATTATGATGATGCAGAAGCGCTCGAAGAAATAAAGTTTGAATATATTACTGATTTCATGTTGAATCGATTTTTTTAGATGAACCGGCCTACACACACACACACACACACACACACACAAACGAAGTGGATACCACTGAAAGTAAATTGCATTTGTCACTTCTCGATTTACTAAATTCTCACTGACATGAAGCACGATAAATGACTATTCCTTAGTTCCTCTCATTGAGATCCTCTAGCATCTTTTTCAAATGGTTAATAACGAGGTCGGGTTAGCAGCGAAGCAAACCGAGCAGTTTGTTTTTGAGGCCCCTCCGCGCGCGCGCGCGTGTGTGTGTGTGTGTGTGTGTGTGTGTGTGTGTGTGTGTGTGTGTCCATTTTACAAAATTGCTCCAGGTCCTCCTACCACCTTTATCCGGCCAGGTCTATAGGGTAATGAGACGACGGAGAAGATATCTTATTGCTTTGATGCATGTTAATTGAGGCAAACGTCGTCAAATAAAACCCTTGATTATATTGTCATAGCCCTATTGGCAGGGGCGAGATCTTTTGAGGGATTGAAATTCACATTCAATATTGTCACACACCCTAGAGAAAAAGCGTACCGATCAAATCTCGCTAGATATAGTGGGGCTGAAAGCACAAGATTGGACGCAAAGAGTTTCGAGATGATCCTGCTTACAGAAATAATAAATTAAAATCATTTATACAACCACAAGTGTTTGTCTTCTCTTTCAAGGTTCTAAGGGTATTATCCCAGTAGTTTCTTTGTACATTACATTAAAGTTTAAAGTTTTAGTTAAATTTGGTCAAATGTAGAGGTGTTTCAAAACTTGAAGTCTGAGTCTTGGTTATATATGACACCTGTTTGGCAGTGCATGATCCGGAACATGACTAACATCATGTAAAATAACACACAATCTTATTCATTAGTTGAAACTTGAAAGTTTGTTAAGAATCGTACTTTTAGTATTTATGTTACTGAATTTAAAAGTTGAACTGTAGGAACTGATGACAGCGTAAACTATTCACTGAAAAGCATCATAATGAGTTTATCTGGGTAATTCCATACTAGCGATTTAGCCAGCGCAATATTATACAAGAATTTAGAGTGTTTCAAATCCCTTCACATGTTTAGATTTGAAGTAGTATTTTTGTTTGTCATTTGTTAAAAGTCCGTTTTCTTTCTGCCACTTTAGCTTAGGAGCCAAGCACGATGGTGAAGGCAACAAATGCACGTCCGCATCCAACTTCGTGATGACACTTTAGATTAACCAATTGATAACACAGAGAGAATGGACCTTTTCTGTCTGTTCAGCTGGGTATATTATGTCAAATATAAAACGGATAAACGGGTATGTTTCTCAGTATGTCCAAGGGGGGGCAGGATTGTTTTGAAAGAGTAATTTAAACAAAATTCCAGAATAAATGTAATAACGATCGTTATGCTCATAAACATTCTACAGCTGAAATCTGAAAATTGCTCTCTCTCTCTCTCTCTCTCTCTCTCTCTCTCTCTCTCTCTCTCTCTCTCTCTCACACACACACACACACACACACACACACACACACACACACACACGCACGATAACATATACTTCTAATGCAGAAATGAACTTATTTAGTTAACTGTTTGAACGTTAACATTTACCGCAGTACAATTTGTGATCATTTCTCGAAAACTTTGATGGCATTGTAACGCCAATGTGTTCTTTGCGACATAGCAACATAAAGTGGAGATAACTCATCCATTTCGCTCCGGTGGCCTAGTGGTTAGAGCGTCCGCCTCGGATGCGGAAGGTCGTGGGTTCGATCCCCGGTCGAGTCATACCAAAGACTTACAAAAATGGTACTAACAGCTGCCTCGCTTGGCGCTCAGCATTAAGAGGTTAGTGTTAGGACTGGTCGACCTGGTGTCAGGATAATGTGACTGGGTGGGACATCATGCTACATGTTCGCGGCATGATGCCTCAGTGCTAGACATCACTATAAACTGCCACACTGCAGACATCGTAGCGATATGACTGAAAAATTGTTAAAAGCTACGTTAAAAATCCAAATCACACACACACACACACACACACACACACACACACACACACACACACACACACACACACACACACACACACACACACACACACACACACACACGTCTTAGCCGGAGGGATGGTTCCTATGCTAGGATTTGAAGTTCTTCCCCGGAGGTGCTTTTGAGCGCACCAATGCAGATAACTAGAGCTTGGTAGGCCTACTGTTCTCGATCTAATTTCTTGAATAAATCTGTGTGGGCAAAGGTATACGCCTTGTCCCCATAATCTATTTTCGAACGAATTAATGTACTATATAACGGGAAAAGTATGGCCTAGTCCGCCCACCCCCGTTCCCAAATCGATACCTTTGAGGTTCTTCAAGAAGGTGTGTGTGTGTGTGTGTGTGTGTGTGTGTGTGTGTGTGTGTGTGTGTGTGTGTGTGTGTGTGTGTGTGTGTGTGTGTGTGTGTGTGTGTGTAATGGTAAATGCGACCTAAGTCAAGTATAGGGGTGTATAATCTTGTTTACCAAAGAATTACTCATTCTTTCCTTAACATCCGAAGCAGAATCATTCTTACTGTTGTGGTCAGTGGTATTTATTCAAATTATTATTCACAGGAATTACAAAGTGCTTAATAATGTTCTTTGTCTAAAACATTAATTTGCAATCATAGTGAATTCAGACAAGGACATTTTGGATTATATTATTGTGATACATCCAAAGACTACTAACACATCACTACGTTCCAGGCCATTGGCACAATAGCAAATTCGCGACTACAGGCACATGAACACATTCAATATCGGAATTTATTTGGAATACCACTGGAATTAAATTGGAACTTCATACATTTGGACTTACGATATAATTTTAATGACTATATGAGAATTAATTCATATTACTGTTAGTTCATTTTTAACGAGCGGGGTTCCTGTGAGCGCGGGGCCTGATTGGGGCAAACCGGTCCAATCGGCCTAAGGTCATCCCTGTCTAGTGTGAGGAGCTAAATGATTTATCATCATCATCATCATCATCATCATCATCTTCTTCTTCTTCTTCTTCTTCTTCTTCTTATTATTATTATTATTATTATTATTAATTAATTAATTAATTAATTAATAATTAATTAATTAATTAATTATCGGTTCATACAGGTATAAACAATATAAATTAAAAAGGGAATGACCAATCAGAATTTAGGAAATCTTAATGAAGAAAAAAAAACAACCCATGTAATTATTTTCTATCATCTAAATGAACATTGAAAAGCATCCCCCTTCAGTTTGTACATGAGACGAATTTGAGCTAACAAATCAAGCACGCACTGGCTGCGATAAAAGCCTAGTACTCCGATCAATTTATATCTGTAATAAACTAAAATTTGATTAGATGAATGTCAAACTTTCATCCAATCAGATTTCTCATTACTAAATTGTTAGTTTACGCGCGGCCATCTTGAACATGTGAAAAAGGAAGCGAAGTTGATTGAAACGCTTCGATCACGCAACAAAGGTTCCTGCGCAAAAAGAAAACAACAACTATCAAACCGAAACCAAACATTTTTTGTGAAACCAGATCTTTCATATACATTCTTAGATCTTCAGAGCTCCAAAATGGGAGTTCCAGCATTCTTCAGATGGCTGAGCCGAAAATACCCATCGCTTGTTGTTCACTGTGTGGAGGAAAAGGTTTGATAGTTTTCCATCAGTAGTTTTTCATTACTTTATACAACATGGGATCGTTTCGTTGCTTACAATTTAACTAACGTTATACATGTTATGTATAATGATACAAGGGAGGACACTTCAACCTGCCAGGGCGACCTACTTAAGAATTGACGCTGATCATGCTACATTTATAGTACAAGTCACACAGGTCCTGTAGGCATTCAGCACCATTTCAGTAATGGGTGTCATTTTTTTGAATTTGATTATCCATACCTTTAAGTGGCAAGTGTTCACTTCATTTGGATTCTTATTCATCCACATTTCCTTTGGGAGGTCATTATTTCTACTCTCTGAAAAGTGCATATGGCAAAGTCAATGTTATTGTGTAAACATTTTTGGACGAAATTAGTCTTAAAGTGTGATCCAGTATAATCCGGATTGAACGTTGTCACTCTGATGTCACAATGAAAGCTACACATATTGAGAGACAAATTTGTATGACCCTGCATTATGACGATTCCACTCAACGTGCTCTTTTCTTGACCAAAGTTTAGTAAATGGCCACCATTGTAAAAGACCCTTGAGAAAGATAATTTTTGTCTAGAAGTTTCTTGATGACAGTTAAGTTTTAGAGCATTCAACAATCAGGATTGAATAGACTTAGTTTAAAGAAACTTAGTGTTAAATTTTAAAAGAACAATTTATATTTAATTTAAAATGAGTAAATGCACATGCATGACCATGTGACTTATACTGTAGTAGCGTAATAAATTTGGTACAGATGTTTAGTTAATGCATTGGATTTTGTATGCCTATCCAGAATTTGGCTTACTATTATAACTTTTAGGAATGCTAGTCCTATAACGTAAGAAGCCTGCCATAATATTTTTGTTTTCTTAGATCGCCCATATTACTGCCTAAATAATGGCTCTTTGTAGTGTGTTCTGAGGTCAACTAACATCGGAACAAGAAGTCACATTTTCAGGAATATCTCACCAGTGGTAGCCCATATCCACCCTTTTCTGCAAATAAAGTCATATTGCTTTGGACGAACTTTACTTACTCTGATGTCTTTTTTTTTCTAATAAATTCAGATTCTCACACAATCAAATGGATGTGTTTCTCAAGTTCTGTTAACCTAAATTACAGTTGGCAGGAATGTGGTGGACGCTAGGAATGCTGAAATGGCTAAAAGGATGATAAATATCTTGAACAAAATGAAGCTATCTGAACACTTTCTTTAATATTAGTATATTTTAGAAACAGATGTCCACATAATCTGATTTTGGCATTCCTGGCTTCCAGCGCATTCCCATCATTTCTTAAAATTTTGATTACACTTGCTGCATCAGCTTATTTGGAAAACAGTGCAGGTTTACATATATACTCAGAAAAAAAAGATAATTATCAAGATAAAAGAAACTTGTTGCCTGATGGAATGAGTAAAGAAGAAAATTTTATACACATTTGTGGGTGTTATTAGATCACAGGAAAGTAATATCTTCGTATGAAATAGTTAGATTGAACTTTGATGATTGATATGTATTTTCATAAATTAATAAATTAATATATATCTCTTTTGCTTTGCAGCCCAAGGTTATAAATGGGGTAAAAGTACCTGTAGACTCCAGTAAGCCAAATCCAAACAACTACGAGTTTGATAATCTGTACTTGGATATGAATGGAATTATCCACCCCTGTTGTCACCCAGAGAATAAGTGAGTCATGGTTTGTTATTTGCATACCACAAGCCTTATTATGTATAGTGTTGTGTAAATAATAGTAAAGTTGCTATATCATGCTACTTAAATATAATGTTAAATTCTTTTACTTTTTAAGTTTTACTCCTTAAGAGTGTAATGTGGATACCATTGTGGCACTGCTTATCTGTGATTGTTTTGGTGCTGTTTTCAAGTTGACTATCTGATAATTGTTAATCATATAACTTGCAGGATTGCTGTTACAGTTGTGCATGGAAATTAATGGTATTTGTCTCTACTGTGTCTTTTAACCATCCTTTCATTGATTCACATGCAGTTTATACACTTTCAGTAAAACACACTGTAGATACATCATCTGTGCATGGTGTGTAAAATCGACAATCATCAAACATAGACTTATTTATTGATCTATATATCTATCCATCCAAGCAAGCTCAAATTTTCAACCCAGAGAGATATAATATATTGATGTGACGACCATAAAGAAACATGTTGTATTGAACATATATGTAAATACTTGTGATTGTTCAGCAAATAAATGATGGCCTTTATTATTGCAGCAGTGTTTAAATTGGTGACAATGCATATATAAATCAAAAAAGAAATTGGAGCATTCTCAGATTTTGAGTTGGCCAGTTCTGTCCAACTATTAATATTCATTACTACTAATAATGATATAAATAATAATAATTGCTCATTTATTATGTGGTTTCTTGACTAGGGCAATACATTACCAGCAAGTGCTAAAAGAAAAGAGTGCAAAAAAGTACTTTGACTCATCAAATTATTCAGCAGATATTGTTTTCATTTTTTTGAGACTTGTGAGTTGAATGACTTTAAAGCTAAATAAAGGCAATTATTAAAATAAGATTGCTTGCAGATGGTAGAGTGCAATATGATACAAAAAAAATTGTAGACAGCTACTCAAAAGTGGTTTCTGCTGCTGTGATCATTTGAGGCTGAGAATATATTCCATATATATATATATATATATATATATATATATATATATATATAAAATAATAATGATGTACTTTTTCATTTCCTTTTTATCCTTTTGAAAGTGAGGAACTTGCAAGATTATGCTAGGGACTTTCAGAAATGGGTTGGGGACTCCTGGGTTCAACAAGTGAAGAGTCCATGACTCCTCCTTCAGTAACTCTGTTGAGAGTCCTGTCTCATCTTGGTTTATTTTTTGCATTTGTCAGTTTTCAGGCACTGTTCTTGGTATCAGAACCTTTTAAGATGAAGGGCCTGCTGCCCTATTGTGAGCAGATACTATCCTGTACTATTGAAGATGCCAATACACTTAGAGTCTCTATTACTATACTTCCATGACAGTGTGATTAAATGTAGTGGACTGGATAATGTGTCAGCTTGGTTTTTTCACGTGCCAATAATACATATACATGTAGATCAGGGGTCTCAAACCACCTGCATGAGAGCATTTTTGATGCCCCAATGGCCGTGCCACCTTTGTTATCTCTCATGGCACCAAGTTTCATATTTATTAGCCGGTGGGGTTTTTTAACATTGAGGGAAAGCTTATGTTCAGGGATTTTGACACGAATTGAACTAAAACTTATATCAACTGCCCTTAATTATTCTTATACAGACATCTTTGAACAATGAAATAACAATTAAACAATACAAAACAAAATATATAAAACAACTAATTATGTATTTCTGCTGAAATCATTTTATGCTGTCTCCTTTTTATATCACATCTGCCAGTGGTTAACTGCTTTTTATTAAAAGACTTGAAATCCAAGACAATCTTTATCCCTTTCTTACTTATAGCTTCTCATAAAACATCTGCTTTTGGTTGCCAGCTTACAACAGTAAGGTAATCAATTAACATCTTGTTGTGTACACGTGTTAGCATTCACTACTCAGCCATACATCATTGCATCAGTACAAGATTTCAGGTTATGATGATATTTGTATTGGTGATACAACAATTTGCACATATTGCTCAGAATTATTACAAGGAAATATGAAGGTCTGATAATCTGATTATTGGAATCCAGCTTTTTTAAATGAAGCTGTCCAGGACTCGAACTTTGACAGTCCTATGGGGAATATTGGTAGATTTGCCTTTAAAAGGTTTTGTTTTTTCTGGTCCAATTTTTGGTAGACTATTTCTCTTTACCAATCAGTATTAAATCTCCATTGCAGCAGATCATTGTAAACAGTATAGCATAGGAACCATTCAACATATTCTGATAAAATTGGGTTTGTACATTGTGTCAACTCCATATTTGAGCGAGTTATTGCCCTTGACAGTTAACTTAACATATCTTCACATGGGATGTTGCTTTTTAACTGGCATAGCTCAGGAACCATTCACCTTATTCTTAGGCAATTCATTTTCAGATATTGTCTCATAGACTTACATGAACCTCATGTAGATTTACTTGCATACATTGTCTTATAGACTTACATGCACCTTATGTGGATTTAGTTTCAGACTTTGTCTCATAGACTTGTATGCCCCTCGTGGATTTAGTTTCAAACATTGTCTCATAGCCTTACATACACTTCATGTGGATTTGCTTTCAAACATTGTCTCATAGACTTGCATGTGCCACATGTGGATTTACTTTGAGACATTGTCTAGTAGACTTGTATGCGCCTCCTGTGGATTTATTTCAGACATTGTCTCTTAGACTGAAATGCACCTCTTGTGGATTTAGTTTCAGGCATTGTCTCATAGACTTAGATGTACCTTATCTGGATTTAGTCTTTTTTACAGGAGTTATGGTTTTTCGATCATTTCTCCTCCTGACATTAGTTTCCACAAGATAAATACACCTGAGAATTTTTTTATTCAACCAGATTTGTCATATCATTCTGTGTCATTTACAAGAGTTGTGGCCCCTGACTTTCAGACTGTGGTTTTAACAGTATAACATTACTCAACTTTATCACATTTCATCTTTATTGCATTTCAACCAAATTTGCCATGT
This sequence comes from Megalonaias nervosa, assembly GCA_016617855.1. Lineage (NCBI taxonomy): Eukaryota > Metazoa > Mollusca > Bivalvia > Unionida > Unionidae > Megalonaias > Megalonaias nervosa. The sequence continues at coordinate 105,583 of JAECUM010002982.1, read as the reverse complement.
AGCATTATAGTGATGCGACCATGAAAAAGTTGAATTTCAAATATTCCAGAGTATCATTTAGAGGAGTTATGGTTAAGGGTCTAAGAATATACTGATTTACTGGCGAATTGCAGTACAAAGTGCCTGATACAGTATATAGCAATTTGACTATACTTGTATCGCTATACCATGTTTTTTCTTTAATTGCATTGGAACATTTATATTGGCACAATCATTCACTTTCCATTAATAGTACATTACACAGAAGTGATAAAGTAAATGTAAACTTTCATGGTCATGGACCAAATCTCATGCAAGCCATAGCCAGTTTTATTTTTTGTGACTTAAGGCACTGATCTGAAACTTTTGAATGCATTAAAACTTTCTTAGTACATTCATAGTCCATTGGCTTGCATAAAATACACAAATATGCGATTATGTAGAAAGCTGTTGATAACTTATATTTTTTGTTATTTGTCTGAATTGGACAAAACAGAAATAAACTCCGACTTTTACTTTTTAAAATTTATGCTGAGCAGAACCGTTTCTGAGTACCTGCTATCCTATCATTTTCTGGGGAATCATTGCACTGTGGTGGGACATTCATGTTCCATGAAAATATTTCCAGTGTTAATTATTTTGCTTTTTTACAGACCTGCCCCCAAGAATGAGGATGAAATGATGGTTCTAATCTTTGAATATATCGACAGAATTTTCTCCATAGTTAGACCTCGCAAGCTCCTCTACATGGCAATTGATGGAGTGGTATGTTTTTTTTGGTGTCACATAAGCATATATTGATTCCTACTCAGTTCCAGCCATTATTCATAAAAAATATTTAATGCTAAAAATCTTAACAAAGATGAGATTTTAATGAGTTTGACAATTTAAGTACATAAATTTTCATCATTACACATAATATCATCACATGTGTAACATATTTATGATAATATCTATAACTCTTCCACATGGTAACCAGGGTTCGCACAGTCATTGAAAGTCATTGAAAAATGAACACCTCAATTCAAGGCCTTAAAAGTCATTGATATTTCACCTAGGTCATTGAAAGTCAATGAATTTTAGAGATTTAGTTAAAAAATAAAAAGTGATTGAAAATTTTACTTTTGAGTCATTTATTTTACATTGCATAACAATTGGAAGTATGGTTTGATTTGCTTTCATATGCTAGCAATTCCACTATTATAATATTCCACATGAAGTAATCTGATATCACGCATAGCACCCCTTTCACATGATGTCATTAACACTCCTTGACTTCACTAAGTTTAATTGCCACATTGGGTCCTAGACAAGACGTTCTGTCTTTGTTTGAAACATGCATGCGAGGACATTTTACGAATGCATGTTTCAAATACGGGCTATCTAGACAATTCAGAAACGTTGAAACCCAGCACGGTTCATCTTAGAGGATTCATTTCGGCAAATGGGCCTACTGGCTGATGATAGTGGTGACAATTTATTTTAAAGCTAGGAATTATATCAGATTATTGAAGCTAGAAAAGTGTTAAAAGTTAGAATTTTAGCTGATGCAGCTTGTCTGAAATTGAGCTTTGAATTGAGTGGGCCATGCATGTAATCAGAACCAAAACTGACATCATTTTGAAAACTCAAAAATATGTTACATTGCAAATGTCAACTTTTTGATCACTCTCTGCACACCATATAACAAACTCATACTTTTCAAACAAAAGATATGTAATTTTATTTGGTCTGATCACCAGCGTAAGAGGTGTAAACATCTGGACTAATCATTTGGCAATTGTTAGCGCCAATCTATGGACTTAAAAACACAAATAAACTCCTTCTTATTCATGAGGAGTGTTTAAAGTATTATGTGGATATTTTATTTACTACTTGGTTAACAGATACAAGATTGATGCAGTTGAAACAATGAATAGTAACATGCATTTATATTCTTTGACTCACCTGGGTTATATTTCTTTTTTTTGTAAATTAATGCAAGGTGAATTCTGATGTACAATTTGAGGATGATTTGCCATCAAATTATTCTAGGTAGGAAAAACGTGGGACTATATATTTTCACTGTCTTCTTAATTCACTTGAAAAAATGTAGGAATATCACCGATTTATTTAATTTAGGGTTCTACAAAAAGTGTTTATATTTTTGACATATTCACAAATTTCCAAAGTTCGGAAAATTTGACTACATGCTATTTTTTTATTTCATTTTTTTTTAAATCAGCTTTTGGTGTAATATCTTAAGGTTTATGAGTGAAAAAAAAATAATGAGGGTAAATCCCAAAAAGTTAACAGTTCTTAAAACTGCATTATTTAAAATGCCTTGAGCATAGCTACATGTAGCCTTATAAGGGTTCAAATAAATGTAATAAATAATCTAAAACTAAAATTTGGAAGTACATATATTTATTTGATCAAAATACCACTGTCTTAACAAGCAGACTATGGCATTAAAGGACTTAAAATCCAAATACAGTATTATTGAACAGATAGGAAATAGTAGTCTGTAAAGCACCGATTCAAGAAAGTGAAACTTGAGCAGAGCTTATGTTAGTGAAAAATATTATTTTGAGTCAAAGTATCCAAAAGACATTACCTATGAACAGTAAAATAATGTACATAGTAACCATAAGGAACAGATTCCAAACTTGTTCCAGCTGGCTAAGCTAGTTATTTATATGCCCCATCAGCAGGGCTGTCTCCGCACTATTCATACACTTGTGGGGAACAGATTAGCTCAGAAAAATCAGCAGATTAATGCATATACAACTAGATGCAACAAATTTAAAAGAATTTGAAATAAATACAACTCTTAGCAGAGTGTTAATGGAAAAAAGATGGATATTGAAGTGTTAGCTGTTGTGTCCTCTCCTTTCTGTTTTTTACTACTCGCCCCTTATGTTCATAACAATTGGGTTCCCCCCCCACACACACACACACACACATCAGATAAAATCCTGGCAGCATCTCTGAAGTAAAAGCATAGAAGTTGCAGCTGGAGAAGAAAGTATAGAAGCTAAAGGGGCATTGGTTAACATCTGGTTTACAATGACTATCTTTTTAATTATCATTTCCCTTTCATATTACATTTATTTATTTCTGTATGGGTTTTGTATTTGTTTCTTGTATTTAAATTAGTAACTGAAGCATATCACTTGATACCATGAGTAGTCACTGAAAACTGGTCATTGAAAAGTCATTGAATTTCAGCTGTCCAGATCTGTATGAACCCTGGTAACAAATCTTTATTATAATGTGTTTCCTTCATTATACTGCATTTCCCTCATTATAATGCATTTCCTGATATAATGCAGAACTGCTATGGACCTCGTTATCAAAATTAAACCCTTGCACTTGAATTGGTCTCTCACATTAATGGTAATATAGTTTGCGGAAAAAATGTGAATCTTAGTATTATGTCTTTGTTTTTAAAAAAAAATATTATTGACAAATTTTGATCTGTTCCACTGTGGTTAAGTACATAATACTGTTCTCCCTATACTGCAGTTCGATACATAACATGGTTGACAGTTATGGACCCCAACTTGGGCATTATAATGAGGGAGAACTTTATATACACACACATTCATATATACATGTATCCATCCGTCCATCACTTTTGATTGTACAGGGATGTTGTGTACAGTTAGGAGTTAATTATGAAATAATTCTTATAAATGCACCAGCCATATATACCACTCCCTCGATAACTCTCGTGTCCTGATAACTTGCGAACCTGCTTATTGTTGAACATGAAGAAAATCGCGATCAAAATTGGTAACTAAAACTTTCATATGTCGCTCATTTTATCGTCAGAAACAGTTTATTTGACCTGGCAATTTGAATCGACATTATGAAATCATGTATTTTCTTAAAATTTCTTTCCAAACAACATTCTCGGTACACTGTAAATAACAGTATGCAACAAAATTTTGATCAATGAAATTGTCTCTAACACCTACTAGAGGCAGCACTCTGATAAATAAATATCAATTAAATGTGTCTTTTTGTTCAAGTGAAATGCAGTTTAGTTATATGTTTTAGTTTGGTGTAAGTGTAATGATCATAAAAACAATGTGCCCTGTTGTATTCAAAACATGAAATATGTCAATCTACCATAACAGCTATGTCCACGAACGTTTCTGTGAGAACCTAATCAAGTGCCGATGGTGTTTTGATACCAAATTTGCATTAGTATTTGTTGTATTGTTGTACTGGATTAAAAGCTGACCTTGTATTACCACGTTAATTACAAATTTTGTATCATATAAAGTGGGTGGACTAATTGGAATGAGCTAGCAGCCTTGGTCTAGTGTCAGGTCAGCTCATTTCAAGCAATCAATCGAACACTTACATTTTTTTTGAGTACGTAAAGTAGGTGAACTACCTGTAATTAGACAACCAAGCGAAGTGAATACTTAGTGACGTAAAATTCTGTTTCATAGATATATTTGATTAATGAAAAGCTAGTTTAAGAGTTTGTAGTTAATTTGTAATTTCCTTAATTGGCACTCTGAGATTTCATCACAGATGAGAAGAAATTTCACTATTGCTGGCAATGAAATCAGGGCATCAATATTTATTATAGAACAATACAAATAATTTACTTTCGACACGACTGCTGTTTCACGAACGAAATATTCCGTTTTTAAAAATAAAGGAATCATGTTTGATTGAGAATTTGAATCAATAACTAGTCTTGTTGCCTGCTTAGAATGCTCCTTGTATGCATTCCACAAGAGTATAGAGAAAGCAGGGAGCATATGGACCAGGAAACCAGACCACTCAACAGTATCACAATAATAATAATAATAATGAGGACTTTGTATAGCGCCTAATCTTTAGAAGCTCTAAGCGCTTTACAACATTTGACAACACTTAAAAAACATATATAATGATATGATTACAAAATTAAAAACAAACACCACGAAAGTAGAAACAGAAATATGCTGTAAATATTTAAGGCAAGGATACATTATTAGGTCTTTAAGTCTGTTCTTGCAGTTGAAATAGGTGAGTTTTAAGAGCGCTCTTGAATGAGTGCAATGCAGTGGTGTAATACACAGTGTTTTCGCATACAATGCAGTGGTGTAATACACAGTGTTTTCGCATACACATGAAAGTTGTTGAAACCAGTTGTAACAATAATATCGATCTCTCAGTGGTTGGACATCTTGAAAATAAATGTCATTTTTACATAAAAACGAATAACTTCGTTAGAAAAATGGGCTTTATTGATAATTATTCCTTACACATTTTAAAATGAGTATTGAGGCATTAAACAGACAAGTCATTTTCCACACACACACACACACACACACACACACACACACACACACACACACACACACACACACACACACACACACACACACACACACACACACGGTTTTCTCATCCAGCGAGGATGGTATAATTTTATATTGTTGTGGAGGTTCTTTGATAACTTTCGCCCTTGCTTATATTGCGGTCTATGTTTTTGGACCCCATTATGCGCAAGTTATTGAGGGAGAGGTGTATGTACATGCATAAAGTTGTATGAGATCCTAAAATGGACCAGAATATTTTCTTCCTTAAAATAACTAGGTTCTCACAATCCATTTTCACTAGAGCCAATATTATATCAGTAATCTATATCATTTAGGTACTCACAACACTAGATTCTTTTTTTTTATTTTTGCAGTGGACAAAAGAAAAGAAAAACCATTAGCCAAAATAGATTATTTCATAAAAGTTAGTGCTCTCTTGGAAAACCATTTGGCCACTATTGATGTGTACAGTAAAGTAATAAAAACATAATAATATAATGCAATGGTTGCAAGGATGAGTGAGTTTTTGTACTCAGTGATCACATTATTTATTTATCTATTTACATATTTAATTATTCTATTATATTATTTTATCCCAGGCACCAAGAGCTAAAATGAACCAGCAAAGATCACGCAGATTCCGAGCAGCAAAGGAGTCTGTGTAAGTCATCATAGCAGTCATGACATTAGACACTAATGTCTCTAATTAAACATATTACACTAGTAACAGCATTTCCCCAGGGGTTGCACTGCTACCGGTGCCTGGTACTGGCAAGGACAGAAAAAAGTTGGTACAAGACCAAATTTCACCGGTACATAAGGTTATCAACCAGTCTCATGAATGCATGGTTTGTCACTTGCATTGAGTAGAGAAAATTAAGTTGTGAACAATTCTTTGGAGTAAAAAAATGAAATGAATCAGTTTCTGACCTTTCCCATAGCTGCGTTTGTAATGGACAATGTCACAAGTCAACACCATGACACCATTTTTCATTCCATGCAGCATTGTGAAGTTTATCCTATCTGTAACTGAGTAAATTATCAGGACAGCATCATTAGCTAAAAGTACCCAATATGTTTCACATGAAGTATAAAGCAAATTAGTTACTTTCAGCAACATTTAAAGATGCTGACCTCATAATTTGCAAAGTTACAGATAGGATACCATTTGCATTGCTATGTTGAACAAATTACAGAGTAATCCCATTCAAATATCACTGTCAGTTACCAGTTTAATCCAAACACAATCTTTGGCTCAGAGTTCATTTATAAAGTAAATAGTTAAAGTGTTTCCATACACCATATAAAATGTTTTGTTTTAGTGGCTTGTAGAGAGATTGGTATTGCGAAAAATTTGTACCGTGGTATTTCTGAAAATGCATCATACGTACCACATTATACTGCAATTATATTAGGGACCAACAAAATCAATGTTCTGGGGCAGGGGCCTGACACAATTTTGTTTAATTCCTGTCTGTCAGTAAGTGGAAAGATATTTTGCTGATTTATAGCAAAATAACACAATATTATTTAGAAAAAATTATTAATTCAGAGAAAAGAAAATATTTACACTCAAAAGAAAATCACAGTTCCACCCCCACCCAGAAAATTAAATGGCCAGCACCTTATAGTCGATGAATTTATGAATTTACTATGTGTATGTTAGCTGTTGTATAAGTTGCAATCTGAAGGTTGTAACTTGACAAGGTGATTAACTAAGTTAACACTACAACTGATACTGTTAAAAGTATCATGCTGACATTTGAGAACCTATTGATAAAAATCTAAAGTATTGATACTGAAGCATAGCTGCCAAGTATCCCCTTTTTCCCATATTTGTCCTGTATTTTCAACCTGAATATGGTTGTACATTTTTCTTCTTAAAAATCCGTTTTTTAGATTAAAAAATTTAATTAAAAAATTCCTAGCATTTTTCTGTTTAGAATGGGCACTAGGTTCCATTCTGATAGAATGTAGCACATGTATATAGGAATAGAGTTCTATAATATGATTGGTGCATTTGAAGTCGAGGCTGCCATGCCAGTCTTTAACTGCCATATTGGATTGTGCAATTAGTTGCTGCTTTCACTGTATCTCATTGTGTCGAAAAGGAAAGCAGAAGATTCAGAATTTTCTCCAGGAAAGAAAAGAAAAGAAAACTCGATGTAAAGTTGTGTTGTCTTGGTTAGATTTGTGAAACCTTCTAGTAAAGGAGAAAACGTTTTGTTTTGTAAATTGTGTAATGTGATTTCGCTATTAGGCATGGACGTGGCCATGACATAAAACAGCAGTGGCCATGACATAAAACAGAATGAAAAAGCAAAGCTAATAAACATCAGCTTGCTGTTTCATCATCAACAACTCAGCCTGAACTTACGACATATCTAAATACCTGAGAGAACCTTGATGTACTTCAATCAAAGTTTGGTTTACTAAATTTCTTTTATAAATGAACTTTCCTCTTTCAGTTACTAGTATTGCTGGTGATTTATTTCTCATGTATTCCAGACAGTAAAATTGTAAACAATTACTCATGTGCTAAAACAAAAACAGTGCAGTAAGAAAATCTCATTGAATTTAAATCATCAGTGAAAGATGGTACATTGGAATTGATAATGATTGAAGCAAAAAAACAAGGTGTGGATAAGGCTCCTATAAACAGCCTGTGTTTGAGCGCGAGTTGCACTTTTGTACCTTCTGAATGGGCACCTGAATGGAACAGGGAGCATGTGTTGCACTCTTGCTTCTTTGGCATTGAATAATTAAATAAGGAACTGTCCTACTTTACTGATGGTTGTAGATCTTGTAAATACAGTGGTCCCTCTCTTATACGGCCACCCTTCTGCACCGGGAAAGTGGCCTTATAAGATGGGTGGCCTTTCCAGAGGGGGACTAAATTTTTTGTGAGAAGTATATGTAATGTACATAGTAAGAAAGCTACATTCTTCAAAGCATTTAATATCTTCGTTTAAAAGTAACATTAATTATTAAAAGGTTCTTCTTGTTATAATAGACTTAGTTCAACTGAATATGCATTAATAGTTCTTCTTGGTGTAAGCATGATATGCGAGTGGGGGGTGTTGTCATGCACATTGCAAAACCATTCAAAAACGTCATTTAAATCTTGGTACATACATAAATCTCTTTACATATGCTCCATTTTTCCACTGCTGCTGAATAACTTTATCGGTTACGACGTTTATTCAAGTCTCTTCAACATAAAATTGTTTTATTCGAGTCTTTTCTACCTAAAATTGTTTGGCAAGTCCCCCCTCCCCACCTCACCCAATATCGTCGAGTAGAATAACCGACTTTTTTCTAAAATAATCGTCTCCATTTACGTGATGACATGTTAATGTTTGGTAATGATTTATTCGGATGTTGCTAACTATATGCGATTTAATTATGCAGCCGAACTTTTGCAGAGCGGACGAATTGCCTTCTTCGTAAAGGAAGCGATAAATGTGTTGTCATGTGATTTTTTGATCTTTGTCTGGTACCCTGTTTAGTTCAAGGTTAATTTCTCTGCGTGTGTGTCTGCACAAAATCTATTTTTAGCCTATGCTGACCCTGTTATGATCTTGACAATTACATCCGGTTGTAATCATCAATGTTGCCAACTACAAGACTGATAAAACAATTTTTCTGCATTTAAACAAATTGCCATGTGTTTTTAAAGGCAGCGATCTTGTCACGTGATTCATTAGTTGCAGTCTGGTATAAATGTGGCTTCTCGTGAGGCGTAAATGATATAATATTAACCTTAGTGGTACATGTACTTTAGTCAACACCTCTTTCAGTAATGAAAACCTGACATCGGGAAACAGAAATCGGATTACTTAACACACGTTATGAATAAAATACTGGTTCTGGATACATATTACAATATAAAATGCGGTCGCTTGTGAGGGGAAAATTTTATATTTTGCACTAATATGCTGGCCACTGGTCATGTTAGTGGGGTGGCCTTTCGTGAGGGGTGCTTTTGAACAGAAACTCATCGGTGCTGACGGATTCTGGCTGTAAGGAGCGGGTGGCCGCTGGTCAGGGGGGCCGTTCAAGAGGGGGACCACTGTAGTTACATATGCATTAAGTTTTAAAAATCATTATCTGTTCATTATTTTTGTCATAAGCAGTCAATAGTTTTGTATTCCGGGGTTGACAGCTATGCTGAAGCCAACAATTTACTAGCTACACTATGTATAATAGGGAGAATACAGTAAACATAAAACACACTCAGCAAGCAAGAAAATATTTAGTGTACTTGGGGAAAATTATGTAATTTTTCAGACAGGAAACAAGTTCGCTCCTGAAAATCTTAATATGATTTGCAGCCTTACAAAGGAATACACATAATGAACACATTCGCATACGCTAATAAATAACTAAAACATGACGTTTTTATGTTTTTGTAAATCAGAAATTTTTCTGAGGTTTGGCTTCGGCTCTAACTTGTTTGACAACATTCCATTTGGCCACAGTGCATTGGCATACATGGCGCATTAGAAAGATGTGACTAAAGGGGCATAAATATATATACAAAACTGCATACGTGTTTTGTTCCGAGTGGGTGTAAAGAATGAGATTGATACAGTGTAGGAATATGTCGAGGCTGTCAGGCCGAGATGTATGTTCCTATGCCATATTAAATATGACTGTATTTCTGACTGCTTCAGTGGCCTAAGTGGTTTGAGCATCCGCCTCAGATGTGATAGGTCACGGGTTCGAACCCTGGCTGAGTCATATCAAAGACTTATAAAAATGCTACTAGCAGCTGTCTCACTTGGCACTCTGCATTAAGAGGTTAGGACTGGCCAGCCTGGTATTAGGATAATATGACTGGGTGGGACCATCTTTGCTAGCCAGGGTTCCAATATGTTAACCCTATCTACACTTTGGCAGATTGAGCAGACAATTCAGTGCTTTTTCCTAGTGACATCTATTGGATTTCATGAGTTGCCTCCCTTAGTAAATAATGCCAACTAACCTGTGGTGCGCAACATTGTACATGAGCCGAAAATGGTGGAGGCAATTGACTTCAAGAGGGTACTATGTAAGTTTAACATCGAAAATATGAATACATACCAGAGAGAAGCCATTGCAGGTGTATTTGAGTGAAAGGTATTCGTACAAAACACAGACAGGATGTGGCGGCCACATCCAGTGAAATTCACACATTCCATGCACAAAAATATCTGCTCGATCTGCCAAGGTGTAGTACGGGTTAACATATCGGAACCTTGGCTAGCAAAGATAGGGTGGGACAAGGTGCCCCATGTCTGCAGCATAATGCCCCAGTGCTAGACATCACTATATATTGCCACACTGCAGACCTTGTAGCGATATGACTCAAATTGTTAAAGCTACATTAAAAAGTATCCAGAATACACACACAGACACTGTATGTGTGATATGGAGATTTTAGGTGTGTGATATGGAAATACAGATGGAACATCTAGATCATATGCCAGATCAGCCATTTAAGATTAAGTGGTTATATAATAAAATTTTGTTTGTAATATTCACTGTTAATTTTTGACGTAACACCATTTTGTAAATAGAAAGTTAATTTGTTGAACTATTGCGTCATGAATCATGAAAACAAGACGTCAATATCATTTAAGTCATCACAAGATTCTTCAGAATTCCTTGGGGACGAAAACTACTAACATACCAGTATGGTAAAAACATACCGTGGTATGTACCACAGGAAAAAATACCACACTACACCGGTATACCAGTAATACCACACATCTGGTGGCTTGATGTGAGTGAAAGCCTTCAAGTTCAGCATGGTTAGATCTCATGTCTTACAGTCATCTATAAACAGAAACAGGTAAAATCCAAACCAGGCTGGTCTCCCAGTAAACAAACATGTGGTTATTACTTTGTTTTCAAGAAGAGTAAATACAAGTACCAATGGTATACAAAAATAAACTCTATAACAAATAAATATCAAGTGAAATTTTTTTTGTGGCTACTTGTGATTTAAAAAAATGAAAAGGGTTAGTTGACAGTTGTTTTCTTTATTGAATATTTTTCGAGGAAGAAAGTTGCAGTCTGACAGGAATGCAACTTCAAGGGTTTTGCAAGAACTGCTCATTTGAATTTAATTCCAAGGATATTTAAAGCAATAAAATTGTCACTAATCCTTCTAAGCTTCAAAATAGGATCTGGACATATATTTTGGTAATAATTTTGGTGTAGGGAATTGTAGAAAGAGTTAGAGAGGGTTACATAAATTTAAACTGGAAAAGCAAATTCTGAACTTTTACTTGACCAGTTACTATGAAGAAATAAATTTAGCAAAGATCAAGTGAAACATGTTGAAAGCTTATTTTAGGAGATAGAAAGTAACATTTAATGGGGGATTTCCTTTATTTACTATCTCAGTTTACTACAGTATTTTCTCGACAGTTATTGGCAATAATGTTGACCACAAAATAAGTACAGTGGGACCCCGCTATAACATGGTAGTTGGGAGCCATAGAACCCGACCGTGTAATGAACCGAACCGCGTTATAAGCAACCATGTACAGTACCAACAAATTTGCAGGGTTAGCGTGGTGGGTGGGGGTGGTAATGAAAACTGGTGCAGAAATGTGTGCTTCATTGGCATACTTACCATTTTAAATCAATGTATATTAAATGAGAAAACACCTGCAGTGATAACAGAGATTGCATATATAATATATTTCTTTATTCAGAGAACCACACATTGGTACATACACGTGTATAGTTTATATATACATATCTAATCAATAGCATGAATAGAGTATCAACACCGTGTACTCACCCGTGAGTCGAATCACATACACTGAATCCACAATACAAGTATTTCCATCGAAAATATCCGCACACATATTTAAAATATTCAATAATTTTGTCACAGATCATTATGTGACTGAATTCAATGGAAAAATAAATAGGAAATATTACGTACCGAATGATGGAACAGTACGTCCGAAGGTTAAAAAATGGTGTCTGTATAAATTTCATACTGCTAAATTTTCTCATCCGTGAATTGTAATATTTTATTATTGTTTGAAAAACTCAGTGATTTTCAGCTGCTTTCTGCTACTGTCACGTTTGCTTTTCGCAAAGTCAATCATATTTCTTAACTGAAGAATTAGAACATAGTCAATATCTTGCGTCTCCATCAATCTCAAAGCACACTCTAAATTTTTGACTGCTTCTGTTGCTGACGGTGGATTATCATCAGGTGTGGTGTCCTCAGTGTCCTCAGAAGCATCGCCAATGTCATCATCACCATTGGTGTTATTGAACATAATATTTTGAACGTGATCTGCAACTGGGCAGTCATTATCAAAATTGAGCCATTCATTAACACGGTCGCATGACTGCATCAGCTTCCCAAATGCCCTCTCAGCCTCGAACACATCATTCTCAGAAAATCCATCAAATAAACTATCATCATCATCACCGCTGTTATCCTGAGTAATAGTAAATGTTGCCCCAAGTCCTTTTTCCCAGCATTTCTCAATGCATCTGGGCGTAATGGCATCCCAAGATTTGCTGCCGAGGTACATTACTTCTTTCAGATTTAAACTTTGTAGTGTCACCTGGACGGAGGTTTCATCGCAAACAATCATTTTCACAAGTTCTCTTCTATAATTCACTTTAAAAACTGATATTAGGAAGTGGACAACATTATTCACTGGTCAACTGATTGCATAAAACAACACCGCCAAGTCATGCGCACATGTTGGCGGCTTTCGTTTCTTTGATGTTTTATAAATTGTTGCCCTATAATTTGAACAAGTTCAGCTCGGCAATTGACTTTGATGATGAGCACTGTACTTAAATTAATTGATCTATAAATTCAGGTGAGAACCTTTTATCAGCCGCCGCATTGTTTGTTGCTTAGTTGTGTAGTCAGTTTAGAGAACATATGTCAGATATTGTTTGAGCAATGACTGTATATGGAATGCATTGAAGACAAACATAAAGTAGACTTGATGGCTTCATTGCTCATGGATCAGTAATAATAAGATTAACACTTATGAGCTGTCATTTTTCAACAATAAACAAAGATCAAAGTTCTCAAAAGGCCCATCCATTGGTTCAGAAACTCGTATTTCCGATGTTTATTTTGGCACAAAACTGTAAGAAATTGGTTAAATTAAAAAAATTTAGGAGCTACGCCATGATTGTTTTATATTTGAATCCATACGCGATTACCTCCCCAAAGAAGAAATGTTTTCCCTGTACGAGAATAATACATGTATATGATATTTCAGGAACCACGCCACAATCGTCTTATATTCGAATTTATATGCAATCTCTTCTCCAAAATGATAAAACTTTTTACATATTTTATTTTTCGTACTTATAATAAATTTTTTTTTTTTTTACAAGGTAATAAGGTAAATGAAATTTTGGGAGCCATGCCACGACCGTGTTATATCCGAATTCGTGTTATAACGGAGTGTGCTATAGCGGGGTCCCACTGTATTGGATAAATACATGTGTTAATTTCTGTTTGTCACTCACTTGATATATAGGTTACAAAATGTTTGTAACTCCATAACAGGCCATGATTGTGTGATTGCAGCAGGATGAACTCTGTATTCATAAATCTTTCCAACCATTTTGTCTTAATAGCTGCCAATAACTATATTGAGAAATTTAAAGTAATTAATGTTTGCAATTGGGTGTATGTGTAATAAGGGATGAAATACCAATTATATGAACTGCAACACTGGTTACAATAGCTGTGTCCTGCAGAAAATTGCTGTACTTTATGCTTGATTATTCTCAAATTTAACACCAGTGTTGCTGAGTAAAACATAAAATATCCATACGAAAAATTTCTTTTTTCCACCCCATGGAGAGAAGGAGGGAGACATTGTTTTTGGACTCAGGCAGTGATCTTTGTAAGCACAGTGAAGAAAAACATACTTAGGTAGACACCTGAAATTTGATCTGCATATTTATAATACAGTCAAACCAAGTTATCTCAATTACGTTGGGGGTGTAAAAAAAATTGTCAACATAACTGGGTCCTGAGATATCAGGGTTCATTTGACAAATGCACTGCAGAACAATGATTATGCATCTGAAGCATCGAAAATGAGGAGTTTTGTTTCTAAAAACAAAATTATATTGCCATTTCTAATGCACAATAAAAATAACAATTCAGTCATGCCCAGCTGCAGAAAAAAAAAAAGAAAAAGATTGGAGGTCTCTTAAATGAGATCAGGTAACAAGTCATACTATTTTATAACACTTTAGTTACTGAGGCAGATAGATTAAATAATTATTGCGGGTATGTTAAGCCAAAAGCATTTGAGGTAGACAAATGAAATCTGGCAGTCTGATTTGTATTCATATACATATAATGGTAATCGGGTTAAATTTTCAAGCCAATAAAGCAATGATTGGTTGATGTTTTGTTTTATTTTGTTTTACACATGTTTGAATGTTTTGGACTATAATTTAGCAAATGCTGCTTGAGATAGAAAAACGAAATTTGGTATGCATGTTTATATTTATGTCATTAGAGCTATTGAGATTTTGTATTTTGAATTGGTGGAGGGGGGTTTACTTTATTTTTGATCAACATTGGGAGCATATTAGTTCTACAAATTCAAATTTTGCTTTTTTATGCATTGTGGGTGGTTACAGCCTTATTAGTATGGAAGCAAGATATCTTGATTTTCCATCTAATTTCAATGGCACCTGTCTTGGCAGATACCTTCATATAAAGGACACCTGATCTTAAATGGCAACATTCCTGGGTCTCTTCTCTTCCATCTGTGATCTAGTTTAAGCTCATTGTAAATTAAATTTTTCATAAAGGACAAATTTAAGTGATCCCTTGTTGCCATGTCACTAAGGTTGTTTCCCTTGTCTCTGTTATCAACAGATGACAAGGGAAGGTTAACATCATTTGTCATCATTTCATTCACCTTGCTAGAGTTTTCATTTTTTTTTGTCAAGTACTAGTGTTCTAGAATAACATTAATTGTTTGGGGCTTGTGGGGGACATGCTTTTGCCTTCAAGAACAAATCCCTTCTGGTTCTTAGTATTATTTTTGTATACAGAAAGTAAAGATGAATGCACAAATGGTTTGGTTTGATTTGTGTTTGCTTTAACACCATTGTTTAGCACATGGTAGGCTATACAGGACAGCCAGTATATTTGGTGGAGGAAGAACCTTGGAAAACCCGAGGAATAACCATTGTCCCACTGAAACCCATGCAGACAGAGGTGAGATGTGAGTGAGCTGTAAAGTCCAGTTCCATGGACCACATTGTCACCCAATGTCCTGAATGCAGAAATAAAAAATATACATGAATGATGGAACATTTTTATTACACATGACTTTAATGGCTTTATTTGCAGGGAGTCTGCAGAAGAAATAACCAGAATGAGAGCCGAGTTAGAAGCCATGGGATGCTACTTGCCACCATCCAAACCTGCTGGGGAAAAGTTTGATAGCAACTGTATTACACCTGTAAGAAATCTCATTTTCACTTCCTATGTTCCTGTTACATTGTAACATAATAATTACATGTACATACTAACTTCTATCATACTTATTGGTACAGTGTGAATTCATTTATAAAACTATAATACACAATATAAATATCATCAGATGTCCATTACCAAGTGAAGTGTCCATTACCCCTAGCTACTTCCCTGCAGAAGTACAGTGAGAAAAAAATTGAACCTATCAATTTGCATATTGCATGACTGCCAAGTGTCCATTATTCATGTATTTGCACACCTGCCAATCCTTATGATTTTTCCGTAAGTCTTACGAAAATGACCTTTAAAATACAGATTTATGACATCAAAGCCAAAAACTATGGAAAAATTATTGTTACCAAAAAATCCAGATAATTGGTTCATCCATGTTTGATTTGGATCCAGGTTTCATATTGGAATTAGTGGAATTTGTCTGGGAACCAGACTGATTTTACTGTTGTACACCACTCCCTTGATAACTTGCGCCCTGATAACTCGCGAATCCGCTTATAATGCAGGGTCAGGCGTGGATCCCATTTTTTAAAACCAGAAATTACCCCAAAAATAGATCCCTATTTTATGAACTTTATGGAAATCGCGACCAAAATTAGCTACAAAAACTTTGATATATCGCTCGTTTTATCATCGAAAACGGTAGATAGGACCTGGAAATTTTAATCAACATTATGAAATATCAAATTTAAAAATAAGTCCTACAGTATTTTTACATTTTCTTTCCAAGTGACATTCCTAGCACACCGCAATTAACGATATGTAAGGAAATTTCGATCAATGAAAATGTCACTTACGCCGAGTGGAGGCAGTACTTTAATAAATAAATACAAATTAAATAATTTTTTTATCAATTGAAATTTGTGTTCAAGTTCTATCTTCTAGTTTCTTTTAAGTGTAATCATCATAAATGCAATGTGTCCTCTTGTAATTAAACGTAAAATGTGTTAATCTACCGTAACAGCTATGTCCGCAAGCATTTCTCTGAGAGCCTGTTTAGGTGCCGACCGTGTTTTGATAAATGACTTGCAGAAGTATTTGTTGCATTGTTGCACTGAATTAAAAGCTGGCCTCCTTTATTATCACGTTAATTATGTCTTTTGAATCAAATACTGGAGGTGACATAAAAGAAAAGTTAAAAGGCACGAAAATCCTACAAACTTAAAATCTAGCTGCCCCGGTCGTATGTTGGGTGAACTCATTTCAGTTGATCAATTGAACACTGTTATAAATGTTATTGTGTATGTAACATAAACTACTTTAAATTAACCGACTCATTGGTAACTGTGATCAAAGATAGCACGGCAACCAAGCGAAAAGAATACTATACTTTGTAAAATAAAGAACTTGGTTTCACAGATACGGACCATTGTGGGCAAGTGAGTTTCAGAGAATTCTTGAGCTGGCACTTTAAGATATCCTCAAGAATGATAAAAAGTTTCATTATTACTTTCAGTGAAATCACGATATCAATACTGTACTAATTGAACAGCACAAAAATTGAGATTCAACGTAGATGATTGTCTCACGAAAATTTCGCTTGCTTTTTGAACAGAATGAATCTTGTTTGGTGGTGTATCAACAGTTAGTCTAGTTCCCTGCTCTTTTCCCTCCCAATTTGGTAGGATGCAATGCCATACCACTCTGGGAACCAGACTTATCAAGAAAACAAAAAGCAATGACGTAATACACATGTTTTCGTGTAAACGTAATGGTTGTTGAAACCAGTTGGAACGATCTTTCACATGTTGGACATTTTGAAAATAAATGTTATTTAAAGAGAATAATGAACAACTTCATTAGAAAAAGTGCGTTATTAAAAATTATAATCGACGTGAATGTAAAATGAGGATTCAGTCATTAAACAGTGAAGTTCCCTAACCCCGACACCCACCCACCCGCTGTTTTCTCAATGTGCAAGCAATTTTTTTCAGTTTTTGGAGGTCCCTCGGTAACTCGCGCCCTCGCTTATAGTGCGGTCTATGTTTGTAGACCCCGTTGTGTGCGAGTTGTCGAGGGAGTGGTGTACCTTGGTTGCTTTTAACTGCACATATATTTTAATGCAGAGCATCTACATGATCAAACTGTTGATTGTAGAATTTTTTAAAATGGCATCCAGCAAGTGATGCATGTTGAGATGAAAGGGAAAATAAGCCTCCTAAAACGTTTTGTTAATCAACAAAGCAGAATTAAAAGGAATATTCAGATTCTTGTGGACATCTCCGGTGGCCTAGTGGTTAGCAGACCTGCCAACTCTTACGATTTTGCCATAAGTCTTACCAAAATTACTCTTAAAATGCGGACTTATTGCATACAAGCAAAAAGTACGGAAAAATGATTGTTGCCGAAAAATCCGGATAATTGGTTCATCTGTGTTTTATTTGGATACGAGTTTCTTATTAGAATTAGTAAAATTAGTTAGGGAACCAGACTAACTTTACAGCAGCACCCCCAGACGCTTTAAACTGCACCTATTTGTTCATGCGAAGTGTCTTCATGATCAAACTGTTGATTATAGAATTTTTTACAAATGGCGTCCCGAAAGTATGCAGGTTTAAGACAAAAGGGAAAATAAGCTTCTAGAAAAGTGTTAATAATCAATACAGAAGAATAAAAAGGAATTCTGTATTTACTGCATGTTTTCGGACGGCAAAAAATAATTACCTTTTTTGTTGTCCGAATACATATTAAATTCTTTAATTAGGGGTCCGAAAACAAACGGAAAGATAAATTTGTGCCACCCACCCCCACGTCCGTAACAAAGTTAATGTAAGCTCACATGACGACGTGCTGCCATGAAGTAAAACAAGTATTTTGTCTAACACCACAGAAAGGATCATGAATGAAAAAACAGGCATTACTTGCCTATTTTGGCTATTTGATACATGTCCAGCCACCAGAAAATGCAGCCATACATGTATTAGAGCCACGACTGTGTGCGTAATTTCCAAAAGAACCGCCATATTAATAATCTTGCAACCCACAGTTTAACCCTCTGCTAATCAGTGATCATTAAAATCTACCTTAGAAACACATGCAAGCTTTATTTCTGTGTAATTAAGATATTAATACAAACTAAAGAAAAAAGATTTTGAAATTATAATTCTGAAGATATTTATGACAGAAACATTTTAGTATTGAGAGTTTAAATACCGGTACATGTATGATGGCTAATTTTAGCGGCTTCATATGGGGTGAGTGTTGTGCGCATGCCTAGGAAGGGTGAAAATAACAAGGAAGTTGCAATATATGAGTCGGTGTGATTAATATGTTGGTATTTTTAAAAATAAAGATGATCTATTTGTTGTGGTTCTCTGTTCTTTTTTTTCCACCTAGCCGAGGGTAGATTCAAAATGAGCAGAGCTTGCCAACTGGAAACAATTGAATGCTCAAAGATTGTTTTGATGCATGTCGGAGATTTCAGGGTGTCTACGTGATAATTGTTAATAATATAACTTGTGGGATTTCTTTTGACAGGTGTGTTCGGAAATAAAAGGCAGACATCTGGATTTTGTTAAAAGAGCACACGATGTACCGAACATGTAGCACCCACAATCAATATTTATCGTCTGCAAAGAGGTTTATTACCTGTAGAACAATAACTATGTTTAAACCATGGTACATAATGCCTCAGGGATAAGAGGTTTGTTTTGTTGCATGATGCCAATGAATTTACTAATCCATACCGACTCTCTGATGTATTGTTTAATGTTATAAAGCAGGGGTCATGGTTTCTAATCAAAGCCATAACTGTCACACCTGCATGAAGTTTAAACCGTGGTACATACCCGGTAATGCCTCAGGGAAGTTCATAGAAGTGAATGATCACATTAAATAATTGGCAACCAAAATGAAGCAGTTAAATAAATGGCAAAGACACTGTGAATTTTGCATTAAAACGACGCAGCTGATCTTCTTAGATTGTGTCCGAAAACATAAGTTGTACAAAAAAATTATAGCGGAGCAACGTCCGAAAATTACAAGGCATTTAAATATTGTATTTTTAATTAAAAAAATGGTGTCCAAAAACAAACAGTGTCCAAAAACATGCAGTAAATACAATATTCATATTCTTTTGAATAAAAGATGGAAAGGACACAATTACATTTATTGGACATCACATGCCAATTTGAGTAACTCTTGTTGCAGGAGATATGATTGCCGTCGTCATATGAAATGGAAAAAAGAATTTCCAAGAATTACATCAGGTTGAGAGATAACAACAAGCCATTGAGTTGCATAGGGTTTGGAACTAAAGTTTGTGCAACTGTACTAGTGGTAAAAAAGGTCTATGCATACTTTACAAACTTTTCAGTTGAACATAATGTTATCATCACAGCGTCAAACTTTTAATTATGTTTTCCAGCTTTACAATAGCAATTATTGATATTTTGTTACACCTTACTGAAAACTGGTCAATCTTACAGAAAAAAAATCAGCTGCTTTACTGAGATGGACTTGTCGGGGTTGGCAGGTCTGGGTTAGAGCAGCAAACCCTGGCAAAGTCATACCAGAGACTTATAAAAATGGTGCTAACAGCTGCCTCGCTAGCCACTCAGCATTAAGAGGTTAGTGTTTGGACTGGTTGGTCTGGTGTCAGGGATAATGTTACTGGGTGGGACATCACATTACATGTCTGCTGCATGAGGCCCCAGTGTTAGACGTCACTATAAACTGTCACACTGCAGACAGCATCGCGATATGACTGAAAAATTGTTAAAGCTGCGTTAAAAATCCAAATCATGCACACACGGAGATTCTTGTGAATAAAAGCAGGAAGAGACACAATTGCATTTATTGGACATTACGTACCAATTTCAGTATGTCTCGTGGTGGGAGATATGATTGCTGTCATCATGTGAAATGGAAAAAAATTCCAAGAATTATGTCAAGTTGAGGGATGGAAACTAGCTGTTGAGCTGCATAGGGTTTGGAACTGCAGTTTGTGCAACTTTACTAGTGGTAAATAAGGTCTGCATGTACTTAACAGACTTTTCAGTTGAACATAATGTTAACCATTGCTGCATGTTTTGAATAATGAAATTTTAAATATGTTTTCAATCTTTACAGTATCAGTTTATGATATTTTATTACACTTTACTGAAAACTGGTGAAACTTGCGGAAAAAAATCAACTGCCTTACTGAGATGGTCTCGTCAGGGTTGGCAGGTCTGTATTTGTCCCCTATTTTGGACCTGAATACAAGTGTACATTTTTTTTGTGTTAGAAATCCGTTACTATTTTTAAAAAATTACATAAAAAATTTCCATGCAATTTTCTGTTTAGAATAGGGACCTGTTTCCATTCTTAGGGTAAAAGTATTGCATGTATATAGGAATATTGAGTTCTAGAATATGATAAGTTCATTCAGAATCAAGGCAATCATGTGAGTCTTTAACCACCATATTGGATTGCACAAAGCATGTGCCACTATCACTGTATCTCATCTTCGTCATGTCGAAAAGAAAGCAGAAGATTCAGAATTTTCTACGGCAAAGAAAAGAAAACAGAACTGGAAGGACAATTATGCCATCGTGTTTTAATTTGTGAAACCATATATTAAAGTAGAAAACTTTGTGTTTTGCAAATTGTGTAATTTTGAATTTGCTATTGGGCATGAGCATAAAACAGCATGTAAAAGCTAATAAACGTCAGCTTGCTGTTTCGTCATCAACAGCACAGCCTGAACTTACAACCTTTATAAATACTAGAGAGAACCTTCATGTAATTCAATTGGAAGTTTGTTTTACTAAATTTCTTTTAGAAAGGAATATTCCTCTTTCATTTGCTAGTGATGCTGGTGATTTATTTTTCATGCTTTTTCTGACCAGAAAATCACAGGATTACTTATATGCTAGAACGAAAACAGTCATCTGAGTTATTTTATGTTAGGACTTATTTCTTTACCACACAGTAATACTGATTCTGAGCGGATTTTATGTTCAGTAAGAAACAGTTGCACAGAATTCAGATCATCAGTGAAAGATCATACATTGAAATCAGTAATAATTGAATAGGCAAGGTGTGGAAAAGGCTCCTATAAACAGCCAGTATGTGATGACTTCTCAGAAGGTGCAAGATGTAACACAGGCATCTTCTCTAATAACTCATTAACGAAGTTATTGTCCAGCTTTACTGATGATTGTAGATGTTGTAAGTAGTTACATATGCATTAAAGTTTTTGATGTCAGTATTTTTGTGTTCTGGGGTTGGCAGCTATGTAATTGTATGACACAATAGTCATTCTACTTGGTATCTGACATAATAGGTCATTTGTGCTAATAATAGAGCAAGTGTTTGTGTGAAGCATGCTGTGCTAGCCTTAAATCCAATATGATGTTATTATCACTACTCCTCCTGGTTGGATAACCATATCAACATTGGGTTTTCATCAAATGATTTCTAATGATGTCAAGTTGAATCTGAAGAAACGGTGGTGCCATTCAGACATCCAATATGGATGCCATAGTGGCCAATTTGAAATTCTTGTTAAAACTCAAGAATATCACATAGATGCAACTTACATTGTCAAAAAGAAATTTCTTTTAAGACAGTAGAGCAGCAGTCTCTTTGAGGGACTTGTTAGTTTTCCCAGTCTCTGAGACATGGATTTTTTCCCCCCAATTTGTTTTGAAACAAAAATATTTTTTACTATTGAAGATTTTGAAAATGCCTGTTTCATTTTTGTACCCTTTTTCCAGGGCACTCCCTTTATGGCCAGACTGGCTGACTGTTTGCGGTACTATGTCCACGATCGTTTAAATAATGATCCTGGTTGGCAGGGTCAAGAGTTCAAAGTTATTTTGTCAGATGCTAATGTCCCAGGGGAAGGTGAACACAAAATCATGGACTACATCAGAAAACAGAGAGGTACATTTAAAATCAGTTGTTTTTCTTGCACATGAATTATTAGATTACTTTGTTTTTATTGAAACTCTCAACTCAGTAGGTTCACTTTCTAACAGCTGCCTCGCTTGGCGCTCAGCATTATGAGGTTAGTGTTAGGACTGGTCGGCCTGGTGTCAGGATAATGTGACTGGGTGGGACATCATGCTACATGTCTGCGGCATGATGCCCCAGTGCTAGACATCACTATAAACTGCCACACTGCAGACATCGTAGCGATATGACTGAAAAATTGTTAAAGCTATGTTAAAAATCCAAATCACACACACACTCTATGTCTGTGATATTGTTTGTAACAACTGCATTAAGCCAGCAGTTGGTATCTGTGTGATATTGTTTGTAATAACTGCAAAACGATGTTCCTTTGTGATTAATGAATTCAAGCGATGAAAAATTGCCAATCCAGTATGGCTGAAAATTTTTGTCTCGTTTTGTCATGTTTGAGTAGTTTTTCCTACCATGGAAACTTGCTTACGTCTCTGGAGAAATAGTTACCTTTGCCTTATGTTTTTTCTCTCCCTATTTATGTAAATATTTCTTCTCTGGATCATCTTTAACTCCCGTAAACAAAATAATTTAGTAAATTTGTTTTATTCACATGGTAAAGATCACCTCACTTGACAACTACTTCTCATAACAAACAATTTGTCATTTAAATATAAATGCTGACAGTTTCTTAATTAGCTTAATTTTTTCAGTTCAGATGCAATGTTGCATGTGGACAATTGATTCTCTGTGTAATTAATTAAAAATTTAAAGAACCATAACAGTAATTTATCCTGTTCATAATGGAATGTAAAGTTAATGTTAGTAAAATGGCTTTGAAAAATTTAATTGCATTGATTTGCTTTATTAAAATTAATGTGTTATCTGTTCATGTCTGGGATACAGAAACACGATATGATATAGCTGTTTAAAACACAGCAAACTAATCAAACCAGCTTGGTTTTCTTTGACATGTATTGATTGGCCGATAATTTGGTTGCTTATCTCGAAATACAGTCAAGCAAACATTTAGAATTGTTTCACATGTGACAGTTATCAATGACCACTTATAATAGGTGTGATACATGACATGAATGATTGATGAAATAGATTCAAACATTCAGTACACCCAGAGAGCATGAATGACCAGATAATGGTAGATGAAGCGATTAAAGCATGAAAATTTGTATTTGCATGGCTTGTTTTCAAAAAGAAAAAATACACTTGTGCCTTGGAAAATTTTGCTTGTGTGACTTTGAAAATGGATATGGTTTGATCAGCCCAAGTACAGGTTTTGACCAATATGCAGGGTGTGTGCTTAATAAAGCATCTGTGATTATGATGCTGAGTATATTACTGTGAATGATGTTATTTTTCTGTGTCATTTATCTTTTTAAAAAATTACGTCAATTTAACATGTTCATGGCATATTTAAACACTTAGTAACACACAGTCTGGTGTATACCATATATATACTGACTTAAAATTTGGGTCCAACTGCAAACAACATAGACTCTAATCTGCTGGCACATTGTGTGACAGCAGATCAAGGTCTGTGTTGTTAGTTCCACTAATTACTCCTAACAAACTGTAAAGACCAGATCTGCCAGTGCATTATGCAATGGCATATCTGGGTCTATGAAGATTGCATTTGGATCAGACTCATACACAGGTATATACAGAAGCTGTATTAACATTAATGTAAATAGAATTTAGCAAGTTTGATTATATCTGTAAATTATGTGACTTACTTTATTTGCTTGATTCCTTTAATTTTAAATCATTTCACTTTGCAGGTCAGCCATATCATGACCCAAATACAAGACACTGCCTTTGTGGGGCTGATGGTAAAGTGTAAAGAAATGATTTTAAATAATTTTTAAAACAAATGCCAAATGTTGTAAAGAAATACTTTATGTTGATCCCATTTGAACCAGTCAATGGGAAGTTTTTGTCGCAAGTGATATATTAAGATACTTTGATATTGTTATAAGAGTCTAGTCAGAATGAGATCGATAGCTACCCTACTAGTTGGACTGTATGTGACAAAGTTTTTTAAAAATTTGATTTCAGTTTTACTCCCGTTACATTTTTTAAACGAAGGAAGTGACACATTTTTGTTGGTAATGGGCCAATGTATTTGGTGGAGGAATGAACCCAGGAAGCCTTGGAAAGAACCACTGGCCCATGGAGGACAGATGGACAATGATTTCAGCTAACTATTTATCCTGGGCTAGTGGGAGTTCCAGATAATGGTGGTCAAGGGGTGTGGGCACTATCAGCCTTACAATTTGTCCTGGGCTAGTGGGAGGACCAGATAATGGTCCTCAAGGGGTGTGGACACTATTAGCCTAATAATTTGTCCTGGGCTACTGGGAGATCGAGATGATGGTGGTCAAGGGGTGTAGGCACTATCAGCCTAACAATTTGTCCTGGGCTGGTGGGAGAGCCAAATAATGGTCCTCAATAGGTATGGACACTATTAGCCTAACAATTTGTCCTTAGCTAGTAGAAGAGCCAGATAATGGTCCTCAAAGGGTGTGGACGCTATCAGCCTAACAATTTGTCCTTAGCTAGTGGTAGAGCCAGATAATGATCCTCAAAGGGTGTGGACGCTATCAGCCTAACAATTTGTCCTTAGCTAGTGGTAGAGCCAGATAATGATCCTCAAGCTGTTTGGACACTATCAGCCTAGCAATTTGTCTTGGGCTAGTGGGAAATTCAGATAATGGTCCTCAAGGGGTGTGGACACTCTCAACCTAGCAATTTGTCTTGGGCTAGTGGGAAATACAGATAATGGTCCTCAAGGGGTGTGGACACTATTGGCCTTAATGATGATAACTTAATGATATTGCAGTGGTTTGAAGCCAAACATTTGCCAGTTAAGAAAAAGGCCTGGCATTCTCTGCTACCTTGGGCTCCCAATTGAACTCCAGCATTATCATTGCCTCCACTCTCCTGGTCATACCATGGACTCATAGCTGCCAACCCTCATGATTTTGGCATGAATTTCAGCTTTCTACAGCAATTCACGGATTCATGCTGCATGCAGAAAAATCACAAATTCCCCAATTATTTTAAATTTTCCTGTTAAGTGCTAGTCATGATGTTGGCAGTTGCCGAAACGGTCTGGTACTGCTAATCGCGAAATTAGTAGAACTATAGCCAATTGGTACAGTTGGCCCAGTAGCAAGCATTTTAACGTGTTTTAATCTGTATGTATAAGAGTTGTTTTACAAATGCTTTTGAAAGAAACTGGGACATAACCGGAATTTTTCTCCTCGCATGCGGCGCCAACACTGGTTTGAATTAACATTCAGCGTCGCATCTTGAAAACGTCTTCACCACTAAGGGAAAAGAAATGTATTGCACAAAACGTGGAGTTTAGTTTGGAATATCCCAAACAATTGATGTGCATTCAGCTATCAAATACCGATATACATCATGCTTTCTGCACACAGTGTGCCACTAATTTTAGCATTGGGCATGGTGGCAGAGACGATGCGAGGAAGCACATTGGTAGCAAAAAGCACATAGAGGTTGAGAAACTACATGAAGACAGCTTTTTCGAGTGTTGGAATTTTTGAGATTGAAAGATTAGCATATATTGTCATTTGCTTGAGTTCACAGTTTACCACGCATGACCCAACACCACTAATCATTCAGTTTGACGTTTCATCTTCTGGATTAATACCATTTCATAATTAAGCTACACTGCAGTTAAAATGTTTTCACCTCCAAGGAAAAAGATTTGTATTCCACAAAAAGTGAAGTATAGATTGGAGTACACCTAAATTTGGCCTAGCATTCAGCCATCAAATGCACAGTAGTGTGCCACAAATTTTACAATTGGGAATGTGCACAAGGGCTGGTATTGTTGCTTACAATTTACCTGTCATACATGTACCATGTAGTAATATTATTATATAGTACATGTATGACAGATAAATTGTAAGCAACAATACCAGCCCTTGTGGGCATGTGACAGAACGATGTGAGAAAGCACACTGCTATAGCACCGCCCCCAGGTTTCAGTTTTGGAGTACTTTAAGGCACCTACTTAAGTCCTGCATGCTACCAATGCTGAAGTATTGTTTGTGAGCTTTCTTGTTGAAAATAACCTGTCTTTCTCAGTTGGAGATCAGCAACAGGGACATTGAAAGAGTATTTCCTATTGTGAGGAAAAATGAGACAAACTTAGTGCCTCCTTAGGTGCTGAAAATCTGCAACAATTTTAGTCACCAAGATTAACCAGCAGGCAAGAAGCCTGAACTGTTTTGAAAACAAATTTACCATAGCCTGATTGAGGAAGTTCAAGACTGCCACAGCATCATATCATGACAAATAGCGTGAAGTTTGTGTATATCAGTGATTTTAGCTGCAAATATAGTAGTACATGTAATGAGTGTAAATAATATGTTTCAGTTTTATTTGGGGATTTTCATCGAATGCAGTACTGACCATCGAAGTGGATGGAGTTAGTGTCATGAAATAATTTTTCACTGTGTTCAAAATTCACTAATTTTTATCCCTCTTTTCATTAATTGCGAGTCTGGAGGGTTGGCAGCTCTGTGAACTGACTTCCAGGCCAGTAGCAACATTAGAGTGGCCCATGTTGATAATCCCTGTAGAACCCCATATGGCATTTACATCCAGCTAATGACTGTGGTGATCTGTCCATAGACAGCCAGTACCAGTCCCTTGGGCCTGATGTTAGCCACTTGATTCTGTTCAGTTCCTACATCATCTCAACTTACACCAGCGCTGAGTATGATGATCCTCCTTCCAGACATAGCCAGTCCAGAACACATGAAGTTGATGGCATCTAACTTCCAGCCACAGGAATTCCAGACCAGCTATCTTGTGGATGTATGGTACAGCTGGTGTCCGATCTAGTAATTAAGCTTCCCACTATGTACAGTAATGGACCTATGACAGTAGTGCAGACCAGCATGAGATCATTCCATCATCAATCCCAACTCAGTTACAACTTGTGCACAGTACTAAATATGGCATGTTCATCTTTCCTGGATACAAAGTATTTTTTCCGACTTTTGAAGTCAGAACTCTGTGTTTGAGATCACAGTTTTCTAGTATGGATAGATTGCCAACAACCTGCTTTCTTTGTTCAGTGTTCAGTTTTTGTTACCTTTGAAGAATGCTTCTTTTGTTGCCCAACACTTATGATATTGAAGATTGTCACTGTTATTTTGAGAGGAAACTGCAAGTCCCTAGTGTCAGAAAGCTGACCTTCTCAAGGTGATTCCTATCTAACTTCAGCATATCCATCTACAGACTCAGCAGTCTCATCAAGTCCTAGACATTGGTTTTGACAATGCAGGTCAAAAAATATTGTAGCCATCATCTGAATGCATGGACATCAAACTCTTCCAAGGAACACAAAAACTGGTTTGTCACATTGTAGCTCTTGGTTCTGTGCTAGATCTGGTCTCTATTGATGGCTTTTCTAGAATCGGAGTGTAGGTTGAATCTGTCCATTAACATGACAGTTCAACAATTTCTTTTCAGTTTGACAGCTGCTTCTGTCCAGCTCACAGAGAGAGATGCCTTCCTGTTCACATCCATCCAGCTCAGAGTTCACTATAAGACATCCTTTAGGTCTCAGCCTGTCTTCCAATCACCTGTTACATGGCCAGTTAGGGAACAGGTGTTGTCAGCGAGGATGCCTTTGTGCAGGTCCAGCAGCCCAGAGCCCTGCATTTATTTCCTAAGAGAGACCAGAGAAACTGGAAAGTTCCAACCAGATGGGGAAACTTGCCACCAGACCTTATTGTTTGCCTCGGAACCATTACCTCAGAGCAATTCAAAAACAAGGTTCGGGAGAGAATGAGTGGTTTTGACCCAGCTTTTTCCCCCACTGGCCACCTCACAGAAAACAATACAATTGTTGTTCCAAACTTTCCATCATCCCAGTTGGGGGAAGATAAATTTTGGATAAATAATCTTCTGAATCTAATAGCCGAGATTTCCAGAATAAATCCTTCCATTTTCATGCTTGCAGAATCTGTACACCAGACACATATCAAACAATCTTTCAGAAAGAAGCATTTCTGCAAACATGTGCTGCACAAAGTTGCTTGGGCAAGAAGGTTGACCACTTTGAAAACCCAAGAGGAAAGTCTTCTCCAGTGGTGCAAACTGAAACATTGCCACATTAAAAGCCCCTGAGCCACACAATGCTAACTTCCTTATTTAGCTTCTTGAGAAGTTAACCCATGATCAAAATCAAGTGCTACTGTTCCATGCTTTCTGCATTTTGCTGTAATGGAAAGGAGGACATATGTTTGTACAAAGACCCCACTGACCTTTTGGGGCCAATTCTGATTTGTCTTGAGCCAAGGCCTTGACCCTTTGTTCAAAATAGAATCTGCCTTGAGCTTTTAGGGGGTTGGCCAAGTCACTATTTGAACCATTGTCTACTTGTTGACTCACCACATCATATACATCAGGCATATATACATCCTGATGGATGACCCAAACTGGTTGCAGTTTTACCATTATGGTTTGGCTTCTCTATTGGCCCCTGGTTTCATTACAGAGAGCAGGCCACTTCTGATAGGAAATAAGTATTTTGTTTTGAAAGCAGTCATTAATGGGTAGACATTTCTTCTCGAGGCATCCTCAGAACTCTTGTCAGGACATTGATATCTGAAATCCACTGAGCAGATCAGAAAAGGAGATCTCACTTATTCTTAACACTCAGGTAATTTAGGGGCAGTATTTCCAAGCAGGCTCTTTTGTCCTGCACTTGTTGGGTTATCCACTCAGTAATAAAAGAATTAACCTAAAACATTTTGAATTTCCTATACATATTGGCACATGAGATTTGGGCAGTTGCTGCCAGCCCTACATTGGAACAAAACTGAGTGACATTTTTTAGCTGTGGCATTGAAGTCTGATGTGATAATCCAGTTTCTATCTGAGAGACCTATCTTCTGAAAAGACTCAATTTGACCTGTTTCGATCTGTATCAACAAGGGAACAAGCTGCCTTTCCAAGTCTCTCAGCAGCTTCGTAACGATGCAGGTTTCTCTACTTCTCTGGATTTGCTGAAGCGAAAATGTTCTTTCTGAAGACTGCAACACATCCGACCATCTTATCCATTGCTTACATCTCACACAAAGCTGCTTCTGACATGTTTGGAGACTGGAGTCAGGGTTAGGGGATGTAACTTATTTGTCTTGGAGGATTTAGAAAACCAAATAAGTTACAAGTGACAGTTGCAAACATTCAAAATTTTAACTACTCTACACCCACTTGTCGCTATTTTCCCACCATGTCACTCTACTCAAGCAGGAAAGAAAAGTAATTTCATCCAGAATTTGAGTCCAGCATGGTCCCTGATTATGTTGTTGTTGTAGGGTTTAACGCCATTTTTCAGCACAAGATAGACAGTACACGGCGGCCAGTATAACTGGTGGAGGAAGAACCTGGGAAACCCCCGGAAAGACCACCGGCCCATGAGAAGCTACTGGCAAGCTTTCTCACATACCCACATTGGCCGAATCCGAGACTCAAAGCCCCCTGATTATGTAAAATCTCTGTTAACATACTTTGCTAGTAATTTTTTTGTTTGTGTATGATTGTGGACTTTAGTGTTCAATATTAGCATGACTATCCACTAAAAATGAAATGCTTGTGTTTAATAAAAACCTTGTTCAATCCCAAAGAGGCTGATTGTTCATGAACAATTCATGATCAAAAAGTACAAACTTATATGCATGTATAAATTAGATGTACATTGAAAACGAGAAAAACAAATCAGCCAGACATATTTTTTTATACAAAATTCAAAATGATTGAAAATGGTCTACAATGTTTTCAACCAGGCATTTGATAAATTAAATAGCATGATGTGTATCAAATCACTCTCATCATGGCATTGTATAAACATAAAATTCAAATAAATAAAAATATACTTAAATTATGTTGATTGTTTTTTTAAAAAATTTGCTAGCTTCTCATTCGACATTATGTACATGTTTATCTTTTTCATTTCAGCTGATTTAATAATGTTAGGTAAGTTTGATTTATGATTTTTCACTAATTTGTTTGCTTGTCGAACTTGAAATTGTAGAAGAATGAGATTGTTGTTGGTAGATGTTGTCATTGGGTGGCATACACTATTTATGAGATGACATAATGACTATACTTGATATAAACATAGTGCGATAAAACTAAAATGTTATTAATTTGGTAGATGTTAAGTCATTGGGTGGCATACACTATTTATGTGATGACATAATGGCTCTGCTTGATATAAGCATAATGTGATAAAATAACTGATATTAACTCAGTATATGCTGTAACTTGCACTAATTAAACCTTCAACACCAGAAAACTTCATTAGCTTGGAAATGCTCTGAGTATACTACCTGATCATGGTGGGAGGTTCCGTGTGCATGTATGCCGGTATTTGAGGTCAGAAAAAGCTTTTAGGAAAGTTGGGGATGGTCAGGCAACTTTTTGCAAATTCTACTTTTGCGAAAGTTGGGTCAGGGACTTTTATGTGATTTTGTACTCTCAGTAATTACAGTTTTAATTTGGATGAGTGTGTGGGAAAATGTGTGATGTCTAGGGCTGTTTTGTTATCCATGATTTTAAATTTGAATCTGCATTTTTCACATAAAAGTTGTATGGGATGGTTCTAGGGTAGGTGGGTTGTATGGGATGTCTCCAGTTTGGGTGCAAGCTGACTTTGATGGCAGTATTTCTTCCATAATAATAAGATCATTTAGTTGGTCACATAAATACATTGAAAATATCATATGACATTGCTCCCTGAACACTAAACTTTATCAAAATGGGGTTGTCTTCAAACATGGGCTTATCATGGGAGGAATGTGGTTGTCTTATACTTTATATGTTTAACAGTGGAAATTATGTGTGTCTGTATTCGATATAAAATGTGTGTCAGGGAAGATTTGCCTTTGATGGGAGGAAAAGTCATGGAATTTTAAAATGTGTGTCAGGGAAGATTTGCCTTTGATGGGAGGAAAAGTCATGGAATTTTAATTCCATTAACCTGTGGGTGCCTCTTAAGTGTTTGGTGTTGTAAGGGTAAATTAACACTGTTCATGCTAAAAGCCGTCTAAGAATAAAGGTTGAGTGAAGTTTTATTACAGAGGGGACAGAAATAGAATAAACAGTGTAGATCTTGATTTACTGGCATTGAATGTATAAATGACAGACTTTTTCTCTGTTTTTCCAGTTGTTATGAATTATGTGTGAACATGTATAATAAATTTTGTTTGTGTCTTTGCAGGGCTGGCTACCCATGAACCAAACTTCACCATCATCCGAGAGGAATTCAAACCAAACCAACAAAGACCATGTGCTCTCTGTGGACAATTAGGTAGGTATGAAAATCTGCGTGTTATGAATATTTTTTGATCATTAAGGTAGTCATCTTTTGTAAAATCAAAGATTACTGCACAGCTTAAAATGACTTTATCAAATATCATGAAGTCATCGATATGACATACTTTTTGATAGGTATCATAGTATTTGAACTCTGGGAGAGATTGGATTAAAATAACATTGCAACTTTTGTGTCTTATTTACAATTTTTTAAAATTCTTTTGCAGTTAAATTAATAATCACAATAACAGTCCTATGAAAGAATATAAAATCAATGAAACCTTAGGAAAATTTGTGTTATTTACAAGCTACCGATTGGCTGCACAACTTTCAGTTGTGGAAAACCAATATGATATCTGTAATCGTATCATACTGAAAGAGATTTACTAACATGTAAATTAGTAAATACTTGAACATTTCTTAGCAGTCATCATTAATTCATAGCAAACGTTGGTTGTTATGCTCTTGGCATATTTTGTAGAGTGGTCATGTAGTGGTATGCACATTCATACAACATTGAAGGGACTTGATGAATTCAGCTTTAAATTTACACTGTAGATGTGCCCCTGAAGTTATGGTGTAAATTGAAAGTGATTAATCCATAATTTTCAAACAAATTATTACATAGAATAGTATATGAGCTGAGCACAAGTCACAGCACGTGGTGCTGATGATTGCCTAAAAACAGGAACATTTGCACAGATTTAATGTTATTTCTTTATTATAAACTGCATTAATTTGGGGGGCCCTGAGTGGCCGAGTGGTCTAAAGTGCTGTCCATTACGGATCACTGCCATCTCACCTCCGTCTGTGTTGGTTCGAGTCTAAGATTCGGCGAATGTGGATATGTGAGAAAGCTTGCCAGTAGCTTCTCGTGGGTCGGTGGTTCTTTCCGCGGATTTCCCGGTTTCTTCCTCCACCATTAATACTGGCACCATGTATAGCCAATCGTGTGCTGAAAAATGGCGTTAAGTCCCACAACAACATTAATTTGGAAGCGCATAAATTGGCATAAATCAAGCATCAGGGCTGTTCAGTAAAACATATCCACCCCCCCACCCCCACCCCCGGATGGCACTTCAAAAAAACTTCTGTAGGTGGTTGTTTTTTGAACTATTTTGATTCTGACAGTGGAAAGTTGGTTAGGAAAATCACTTCTGTTTTGGGTTGTGTTAACAAAATGAGAAATCGCTAGTGGGGTCGTCAGAAAAAAAGGACTGTATATCGAAAATCGCAGCTAACCCCCCTCCTAGTGGTCTAACTCATGTGAATAAAAACATTGGGTCAGAAATGATGCCAGTACACGCGAGGGCACCAAATTTGTACGAATTCGATTACTTTTAAAGCAGTGGTACACATTCCACAAATTACATCAACGTTGCGGTTATAAAACGTGCTTTGCGCAGTATGCAATTTTTATTCAACTTTTAACTTTAAAAGTGCGTGTCGCGACGTCATCTGCCCTGCCAGTAGAGGTCTCGCTGCATTTGATTCTCATACGTTAAAATAGCTGGATACTTCAGTTCAACATGAATAGCTGTTAAACTAAATTTGATTGGTTCATTGGCCCTGAAACAAGCATTTATGGTAGTTTTAACCTTACTTTCATTATGGAAGTTTTACAAATGTGTGTTTCAAATAAGGGCCACACAGGAAAACAAAATGGCTGAATCACAACAGGGTTTGTCTTCAGACCACGTTTTCAGGCTGCAAATACTGCCTGGTGATAGCTATGATGACAATGAATTTCATTTATATCAGTCTGTTGGATATTGGAAAAATGTCAACGGAAATACCAGTGTGTGATTTGGAGCTCGAAATTGATGAAGAGTACGAGTCGATGTACATGTAGGATGGACAGGATACATGTTAGGCTTAACCTACTCTGCAGCGTTATTTCGAAACTACCAATCCTTAATACAGGCAATTTAAAAGTTCAGTGCAATTTTAGTTTCTTTTCTCCAGATATTCAGCACTGAGAGATTTTGTGCTAATTTAAGTTCAGCATTCAGATAAACTGAATAAATAAAGATTTAACAAATTAAAAAGAGCACATTCAAGATACCGATGTCTGAACAAGCAGACTATGGGAATGTTGGACTTAAAACCCTAATACAGCATTATGGAAGAGAAAAAATCCGGTATAAGAGGCAGCAAAGCACTGATTCAAGGAAGTGAAACTTTGGCAGAGTTCATGTTTGTGAAAACTTTTCTTTTTGGAACAGAGATATCCAAAAGAATACCTGTGAGATGTTGAAAACAGCACAACCATAAAGAACAGTAACTTGTTCAAGCTAATTATGCATTTGCCTTTTCAGACAGCAGACAATGAAAGGGAGTTCTTAGCACAGAATAATATTCATACACAGAGGAGGAGGATCATATTAAGTTCAGAAACAAACAATCAACAGATTAATGCTCATAGGATTCATCAGAGAATCCCCATACAACATAATAAAGTGTGTGTAGATCTGTAGTTGGCAGAACCACTATGACAACAAAAGAATGATGAGACTAACTTTCATATCATGCAGATGTATTACCAAATGAAGTACATGCTCTCTTTGTGCAAAAATTAAATGACTTTAAACATAGGGGACTGACTGGACTGTATAAACTCAAAGCAAGATGGATAAAATTTGTCCTGTTTATGTTTGGTTATTCCTATGTATATTTTGAGCATGGTGATATTTTCTGCAGACCTTATGGCAGTTAGTTCCAAGCCATCATTTGGTATTGGATTACTATTATTTAGCACACAACATTCTGAAGCAGTGCCATTAACTAATGATGAAATTGATGGAAAAAGACTATGTCATTCTGATATATAGATTCTTTGCTACACTCCTAATCTGTTTGTCCTGGTTCTGTTTTACCATCTTTAGTTTTACTGGTACCATTACTTTTAATAAAATTGTAACTTCTGTTTTCTTGCAATCTCAATATTTGTGATCATGTATTATTGTCAACAGATAAAATGTGCTTAGATGTGTTGTAAAATCTAAAACTATTAATTAACAAGGGACTAAGTGGGTCAGCTTCTTGTGTGCAGAAATTATTGCCATATTACAGAGTGTTGTTAGAAACAACAGATTAGTTGTAAACAAATGTTTTTCGCAAAGTTGTAGAACCAGCACTCGTATTGTCACCACATATTCCATTTAAATAATATCATTATTTCTGCATATTCCTATCAGTATTTTCCCAGTGATATTAATTTTCTGATCTGATGCTGTTTGTTTCTTGTGCAATTTTTACATATCAAGAATTCTCACAGTATCATTAAAATACAATGTAATCTGCACCAAATTGAGTTTGAGAAGAAATTCATTTTTTAACCCAAAAATCACTGAAGCTATGAGTTCTGGCATTAAAGTCACACATTCAATAACATTTGAAGTCAACATGATAGTAATTTAGGATGCAACTATATTATCTTCACCTTTGGTATATTCAAATCTTGAATGTGATGGAGTAACATGGCTCCAAAATAAACACATCAATTTTAGAACCTGTTCATTGACTATGAATCAAGTATATAATCCGAGCCCAATTGAATTGTTATAAAGTTTTAATTCTTTTGACAACATCATAATTAGCTGTCAGATGTGGAGTAAGCCTATGGTCTTTCTGCCGTCCCAACCAAGACCCCACAACAACCACATGACCATGCCCAATGACATCACAGTAATTATCACTATACAACTAGAGATGACATGTTTTTGAGTATTTTGATTTTGATATCACTAGAACCTTAACAGAGTGGAACAGTAAAAAAAGAGTGACAGATATTTAAGTGTTATGGAGATATGGAACAATGGCTCTTCCTTCCACCACCACCTACTCATCAGAGATCACACACACAAAACTTAGATTAAATCCTGAAATCCTGGCAGCATCCCCTGCAGGGGAGATAACTTGACCTGACTCTTTGGTGTAGGGTTTAAAACACACATTTCAAACTTGTTTAGATCCAGAAAATGGTGCAGCTGTTATGGTTTTCTAAAAGCTGTCATCATGGATGTTTCTGTACTGATAAAAATTTAATCATGAGCACTCGGAAATTTGAAGTTATTGAATTTTAATATCATGGTGTTTGCACAGGTTTACAGTGGGAACTGAATTGGTACAGTGAGTCCTGAACTCTTGAGTTTTGTGCAGAAACATGGAATCCAAGCAGAATACATTCAAAAATGTAGAGATTTTCTGTCTTGGATTTATTCTCCTTGTTGCATTTCACTTTGATATGCATATTCACATTCAGTTAGTATAGTAGTAGGAAAAGTAAGTGACAAATTTAGATACATATCATAAACAAGTCAAATAGTATGTGGGGGGACAAGATCATAAGAACAGGCTGGAATGGAGAAGTTTAATAACAACAATAATGAGCAGAAGTGTGCCTCCTTTTTTTATGTGTGTAACATTATTTTCTCAGGTTCAAGAAGAAATTGCATCAAAGGGAAGGCAATAATGGGTGTACAGTTAACTAAACCAGTGTGAATTTAGCTACTTAAAAGATGTATCAAATTGATTTTAACCGTCTGGTTATATCTATTCTGGTCTGTTCCTGTCCATGCTGGTAATCATGTCCACTGAATCAGTATGGTTGGAAAAAAATTGGCAAATTTAATGATTGAAAAATCTTTTGGCAGATTATGATAATACACTGTACCTCTGCCCAAGAGATGTGAATAATTTCATTTCTTGGTTTGTTGATTCTGGTTGTTGCTCAGTTCAAATGCATCACTGAAAAACACTGATGCATTCTCATACTTTGTTACAAATATTTATTACAGATGCACATCTCCAGATATCAGTGAATATAGCTTGAATAAGTTATAAGTTCTGGTTGGAACAATGGACATTGTTAGAGAAACTTTAAGTGAGCTAAAAATGTAAATTTTTTGGCAGCGTGTGATGCAGGATTGCTCAAGACTTCTCCATCTCATATGCTCACCATGAAAAATACATTTGTACCAACTGAAGACGACTTTTAGGTAACTGTCAGAAAGGCATAATTGATGATATTCAAAGGTCTATAAAAATTACTGAGTCAAAATTTATAAACTCAGACAGCTGTGGCAGAAATGATGGACTAGTAGCTTTGCTGCTGTTGAGTAGTTGGTTGATTTAGTTTGGTTTGGTTTGTTTTTTGGGGGGTTTTAATGCCATGTTTCAACACAGCAGCCAATACATTAGGTAGAGGAAGAACCCGAAAGAACACTAACCCAAATTAGTTGATCTGTGACAAAAGCTCACTGTGTGAGATGTGCAGGTGATCTGTAAAAGCAAGCACCTTAGTACATTTGGGCACATGGAGTCTCTCTTGTTTTGACGTTTATCTCTAACAGCTGAAGTCCTTTAGATTTTCAGATCAAGAGAATCTGTATATGGCAGCCAGTTTTACTGCTGAAGAAAATCCAAGTACTTTTGAGACACCAAACACCACTAATGTAGAATCACTAACCTTCCACAAGTAACTGGCAACATTCTCATGTACACATTGGAGGCAAGTAATCACATGACAAGCATCTTGTACCACTCTGCCATGGAAGCCCCTCGGATCGGTATCACAAGACAAGCAGCTTGTACCACTCTGCCATGAAAGCCCCTCAGACCATAGGTATAAGTCTCATATGATAGACTAGAAGTGGTAGATTGAACCTGTGACAACTGGATTGAAAGTGCAGAATGTTACTGCTAGGCCATCAATGATGATGATGATGCTGTTGACAATACAGTTAACTGCAATGACAATGATTTTACGAGTACTATGGGAAAAAATGATTCCTTGGCTTTCATCCATTTCTAAAAATCTAATTTATGATATAAAAATGTTTAACTTGCTATATTTCTTTTTTCTAAAACTTACATTAGTTTTGCAACAAGGCATAAAAATAAAGATGTTGGTAACTGAAATATGTTCTTAAAAGAAATGAAATAATGTAAAAGTATGCAGAAAATATGCGACATCACTTCCACAAGCATTAATATATTTTTCAGACAAATTATTTATTATAAGTTTTTGAAAACATTTATTAATAAAAATAATAACATTGAATCATAGCATCTGACCACACATTTAAAGCAGTACAAAATTTAACTATTATTCAAATCAAAAGCAGCATGCCTGAGAACAAATAGAAATAGCAAAACATTGTCATCACTTTAGTAAACACACAGTTTAGTAAGGATACAAATTCATGATAACTGTATTAGAATAGAAATTCCTATTATAAAATCTATATTCATGGACATTAAATTAGTAGGTATTAAGGGTCTGATCAGTGACCCATATAAATAATAAGCCACCAAGAAAATTTGTGATTTCACAGTATCAGAAACATACATGGCTGAGAGACAAACAAACAAAAGGACAGATTGAGATAATGAATGAATGCAAATAAAAATATGCAGTAGATTATATGATCTATAAGAATATTCAGTAGATTACCTCCAGTCAGCTGTCAGTTAAATTGCTTCTGTCCCAACCCAACATGAACATCGCTTCTGCTGCCCACTAACCCATAGCCAGAAATTATGTAAAAAAAATATGCTTCTGTAGGGGGCATTGTTTTTCGACTAAAACGTATCTGATGGTGGATCATAATTTTTTTAAATTGCTTCTGTTGTGGGTGGGTTTAATTTGAAAGTGCCTTCCCCCTGGGGGGTATATGTTTTACTGGAACAGCCCTCAGCTGTGTGTGTGTGTGTGTGTGTGTAATACCAGGGTAGTTACTAAGTTGTACCATTTACCTCTGTTACAATAATTCAGTTTACATATTGAAATCACCTTTTCAGTCAAAACAAAGCAAGTTTAATTCTGATTTTGATTTTTCCTCACATTGTTTATTCCTGTGCTGAAAAATATGAGAACTGTGAGATTTGGCTGACCTTATGCATGTGAGAATATGGATTGAAAATTAACTGGCCCAGTTCGAAATGCAGAGTTAAAATTCCTGGTGGTTGAATAAATTTTCTGATCATTAGCTAGCATAGGCTAGTGCTGATTCGAGTTTAAATCAAATTTATCTTTCATCAAATGAATGTTGCAAATATTGATGACATCATTCATTGAAAATTCATACATTCTATAGGAAATTTGATTTCCATTTGTTTTGATCAAGCTCACACAAGCACTAAGTTTTCACTTTTCAATTCTAATGAATGCTTACCAGAGTGAGAGCAGACTGTTCTCTTTTTGTAATTACCTATAGCTGGTTTTAGAAGGGTCACAGAACAAGCTCAGGAAAGAAACTTCTCACGTGATTGACTTTAGGTTGTTAACATGATCAACTTTTATATTTCAATAATAGCTGATTGAATAAGAGTTTATTCTTGGCAGCTGAAAATATTTAGTACTTGCCCTGATTGGGCAAGTGGAGATAAAGAGATCTTTTTGTCATCTTTGTGTATTGTTATATACAAATCCTTTTGTACTTTATAAGTAAGATATTAAACATTTACATTAACTTGGAAGTAGTTGATTTGATTAGCTACATACTTTGTAAGTGACTGGCTATAGGAAGGTTAGTAAAAATCTTACCAAGGAAGATTCCTAATAAACTGATATTTCATACAGGATTTTTTTCAACCTTCTTATGAATTTGCCCCATCAGTAATCTAAACTGCCCTTTTTTTGCATAACTATTCCAGTACTTTCAAAGAAGAACAGGTGATACAGCCTGTATGTACATATATTTGTAATGTCCTTGAGCTTTTCCCACACTGTTAAAGCTCAACACAAGAAACTTGGGTCACTGATATTCCTGTAGGTATTCATTGCACCAACACTTAGAATATTTGTCTTTCCTTGTGGTTGGGGGTAAGGGGAGTAGGGGTGATTAGTTTTGAGTCTGTCTAGGGGGAGGCTTAACATAGTGATCACTTTGGCATTCATGTT
The DNA here is from genome assembly GCA_016617855.1 of Megalonaias nervosa. Lineage (NCBI taxonomy): Eukaryota > Metazoa > Mollusca > Bivalvia > Unionida > Unionidae > Megalonaias > Megalonaias nervosa. The sequence continues at coordinate 65,610 of JAECUM010002982.1, read as the reverse complement.
CATATCAATCCATTCATTTGTCTTCACATCTGTCAATTCATACATTATGTTGTTGTTTTTGTTGTTGGGTTTAACGCCATTTTTCAACACAATATAAGCTATACATGGCGGCTAGTATAAATGGTGGAGGAAGAACCCAGGAAACCACCGACCCACGAGAAGCTACTGGCAAGCTTTCTCACATACCCACATTGGCCAAACCTGAGACTCGAACCCATGCAGACAGAGGTGAGATGGCAGTGATCCGTAACAGTGAGCACTTTAGACCACTCCACCACTCGGGGCCCCAATTCATACATTAAACTGGTCATCCATCCATCTACACCAGTGTGTTATGTCTCTGTGGTCTTAAGCTAGGTAACAGAAGAAAAACCAACAAGTTTAGTAAAATCAAGAAATAATTAATTCTCTAACTCATAAAATGAAAAGTTGAGAGGAAATTTCAGTATTAAATCACAAATAATCCTAAAAGTTATCTCATGAGTCCAGAAGTGTAGAGTATCACAATGATATAATCCAGAGTGTCCTTGAATGAATTCACAATAATCCCCAAATAATGTTTTAGTCCAAAATGTCAGTGAACAGTTTGTAATTTCAATGAATAATTTAAACAATTCCTCTCAAATTATATCAGAAAACAACTAAAAGTGATTCCACAAAGACTGATATTAAAATAAGAATGAATAAATCTCAAACTTACATACAAACTTGAAAACAAACTTATATAAAGATTGTCACCTGACTTATGACACAACAAAATGGCCTTGACCCAGGTCATTTCCAATGGAAATTTCCATCAAATTAGTACAAGTTCAGGTCTGTTTACTTGAATTTTAGCAAACAACATGAGAAGGATCAGCTAGACCATAGTTTTTCCAAGGGAAAAACCAATATCCTGAACTCAAATCCAAGTAAACATATTTAAAAATGATCATTATCATAAAGTATAATCTACGATCATGGACAAAAATTAGCAAGGTAATGTTGTTTACAAATGACCTTTACAATCTTCAATCATGGACAAAAGTTAAAAACATATAGATATGCATAACAAATGAGTTTCCTTAAGAAGTGTATTCTAACAATAAAGTAAATGCCATCATTACGAAAGCTTTAGTTTGGGCATGACATGCAGGCCATGACCAACTTCTTGTTTATAAAGTCCTAGTTGTTTGTTTCATCTATCTGCAATTGTCAGTGATCAGTGACCCAGGTGTCAGCATATGTGAGATCCCAGGGTTATTCTCTGGAGTCTTTCTCTACAATCCTCACCCACCCCTAACCGAGGGACTTAGGCATGTGCAACTTCCTCCAGGGCACTGGCCAGGTTAGTGATTTTTAATGCCGCACCCTATTATGTAAATAAGCAGATAAAACCACGTCATGGGGCATAAGTTGCATATGCCTGTCCTAGATGATTCATATAAACTATTGAGATTCCCATCCTATACCAAGTGTGCACTTACTGTTCATGAAAAGACAAATTTGTACATGTAACTTTCATTATCTCATGGATCCATAATTATCTCCAGGGATTTAGCCCTGGTTCATACTTTGGAAATTTTTAGATCTCACCCAACAAACATCTCCATTTATCAGCCATGAAAAGACAAAGTTGTATATGCAACTGACATTGACCACCTCAGGGTCCATCAGTGTCCTCCCCACCCCACCCGCATTATCATAACTTAGAAACTGCTGATATCCACACCCTATAACCATATATGCTTATTAGATATAAAAAGCCATTTTAAATATGCATCTGACATTGGACATTATGCATATATGGGGATTTTGCTAAGATTCTCAAACTTAGGGATGGGGTTAAAATAGGGAAGCATGGGGAGATGCTTTGGTACAAACACTGAAGTTGAGTTTGTATACTGTTTTCATGAGAAATGCTGAGTGACCAGATATCATTGGTGATGTCACTCAAAAATGAAAGCTTTATTTTATATCCCCACCTATTTAAAGGCCATGGGATATAGTAATCCTAGTGATTGATCATCTGTAAATTCGACTCCCTTTCCGATTCGTACAAAGTCTCATTTGTGTAACTAGTCCTGGAGAATTTGATGGATTGCCATGAAATGTGGTAAATGTTATAGTTAGTGCTTGATGAGGTACAAACCACTCTGGTGGCCTAGTGGTTGGAGCATCCACCTCGGATGTGGGAGGTCGCAGGTTTAAACTCAGGCTGAGTCATACCAAAGATTTATAAAAAATGGTACTTCAGCTGCCTCGCTAGGTGCTTAGCATTAAGAGGTTAGTGTTAGGACTGTTCTGCCTAGTGTCAAGATAATGTGACTGGATGGGACATCACGCTACATGTCTGCGGCATGATGGCCCAGTGCTGGACATCACTATAAACTGCCACACTGCAGATATCATAGCAGTATGACTGAAAAATTGTTAAAGTTACGTTAAAAATCCAAATCACACACATTGATGAGGTACAAGTCAATAAATCACTTTGCTTCCATATTTTTACGTGGAGAACTTGCCCTTTTTATTTTGTAGCTTAATGCAGTGCATGGCAATCTCTTTCATGCAATTAGTCCTGCGGTTTATGGATGGATTGCCATGAAACTTGGTAAATATTATGGTCATCACCAGAAGATGTGCATATTGACAAACACTTTGCCCCCAGAATTTTTGTATGAGTTATTACTTTCTTGACATGCAGCTGAATGCAGTGTGTGACAAAATCTTGTGAATGCAACAAGTCTCACATTTTGTGATGGATTTTAATAAAATGTTATGATCACCATATGAAGATGCACATATTGGCAAGTCACTGTGCTCCTGCACTTTTTTGTTAGAACTATTGCTGGTTTTGTTCTGGCAGCTGAATGCATCTTAAGACTTAATCCTGCAATTTTATATGGCTTGCTGTTGAACTTAGTACATGTTATGGTTATCTAAAGATGCACTACTGACAAATCTTTGTGCATGACTGAATTTTGCCTTACAGATGAACAGACCTCAGTGACTACAACTTAAAGCTATAGGCAATGTAGGACAGAATTTTGTGAATACAACTTCTGCAGCTTTTAGTGGACTGCTGTGGAACATAGTATATATTATGATCTTTGTCAACAGTTACGCATGTTTACCAGTCATAGTGCTTGAACTGTTATCAGAAGAGGAATGCTTTCTTTTTGATGATGGACTCATCTCCATCATTGGGTAGGGGTGTGATGTGTCATAGGTGTGGTATATTTACATGGTAAATTGCTCACCATACCTCTGTTGACTTAGTATATTATGTAAAATGTGAATGTGTTGGTTTGTACCAAGTCCAGTCTTCTCGAAGACATCTTAATTATATAACATTATTATTATTAAATGATTTGTTTCAGAGTAACTTTCATTTATCTCTTTTCTTGCAGGACATGAAATGAAAGAGTGTCAAGGTCTTCCGAAGCCCAAAGAAGGGGAGGTAATCCATTTCTTCCAAATATGTAAAGCACAAATACTATGAGACTGTTTAATATAATATATCCTTTCAGTAAATTAACAACTTTTAAAATGATTGATCTAATTTTAATAGTTTTTTCAATCATTATGGTCAAGCTCTGTTTCAAAGGTATTAAAGGGAAAGTTCAGGGTTTGTTAATGTACGGTTAAATTGAAAGATTATACCTTGATATGTAACAGTCCATATATTTTTCACAATCTGAAGTCTAGTAAAGAAATATTTTGGCTTATAGTGTAAAACTAATGGGCACTGGAACATGTAACAGTTTGCTTAAATGGCATTGAGCAATGTTGTCATTCAGCTGTCTGCTCGCACACAGTAACAACTGCTTTAGGCACCATCAGCAATTGAAATTAAATATTGGTTCATCACCTATATATATTCATACAGTTTTCATCATAGAAATGAAAAGTGGCACCAAAGGGCCCAATTAGGTTAAAAGGGGGAGGGGTCATTTAAAAAATAAAATGACTTTTGCCACACACAAAAAAATCCATGCAGTTTCGAAATCTCTCTTCTGTAGTGAGCTTTCTGTACCAGAAATTTAATTCCTGATGCATGAGTAACCATCCTTCTTTAGAATTTGTTGTGGAGACACGAGTCTGCACTTTTTCCTCTTTGTATGCTACCTTTAAAATAAATACAATAGGGTCTTTTGCTGAAGATTTCATCCTTTCTTTAAATTTTTTTGTATACATGATCATTGACTCTGTCATTTTTTGAGGCCAAGCTAATCACAGTTATTAAATCACTTATGTTGCCTTGAGAAACTGACTGTCGGTGCTTCTTTTGGAAGATAGTACCCTCTGTTTATTAAGACAGCATGAGGTGCACTTGATAAAGTGTCTGAAATCAACCATAAATGATCTTTTATTATTATTTGACGGGGTGGGGGGGTGTCTTTGTTTCTGCATCCCATGGTTCAGTAAAAGCAATTTTCTTGTACCAAAGATGAAAAACAATGGTCAGTTGTGCAGCCTAATATATATATATATATATATATATATATATATAAAGAGAGAGAGATAATGTCTACAATTTTACACATTAAATATACTGTTAGTGTTTTATCCCAAGCACTGCTCAAAGAAAAAAATTTGTTGACACAGGCCCTGCGCTGGTGACTTAAACTCACAAGCCCAAACTCCAGTTTCCACATGTCCAAAATTTCCACTTTATTAATATTGTCACACAGCGTTGCAGTGGCCACAATTTGATTATAAATTCAATAGGGTTCAAAGGGGTTTGAAGGTAATGCAAGTATCATTAATGTTCATTGCTGCGCCAGTGTGCTTCACAAAGTTAACTCTGTCAAACAAGTGCTGAAATTTATTTTGTTGGGCTTTGCTGATAGCTAACCTAAATTGGCTTCAAAAATGAATTACACCTGAACACAATTCCAACAACAACTGAAATGATCATTGCTTTGCATTCTATATATGCAGTAAAATCTGACTTCGAAGAAACGTTGCCACTGTTCACAGACTTGTCAAAATTTTAATACATATGGTTTACACATTCTAATTCAAGGCAATAATATGTAATAAATTTTGTTCTTGTACATGCAGCTAGTGCCTCTTTGATTTACCTTAATTGGTTTGTTCCACTTCCTGATCCTACCTATACAAATTAGCACAGTGGGCTCACCCACTGCAGCCTTGAGACACATCTCACAAGCTATTGTCAGCCAGTTAAGTAATATGTGATATGGGGTTTATTCCTGACCGCTTTGCCTCTGATTGCCACTATTTGAACTGCGCAAGAGACAGATTTACATCAGCTCAGAATATGACTGTTTACCGTTTATACATGTGACATGAAATGGACATATACTGAAAGTGGTGGGGTTATTTTTCTGTCTTGAAGATTACTGAAAATTGTGTTTTCTTGACACACGACCGTGTCAGGGGATTTGGAAGTACAAAATCATATTTTTAACATGACACACCACGCTTCAGTTTGATTAAAATCAGATCTCAATTTCAGATAGGATGGTGGTGATCTGATTTAGACTGCACCATGTTATGGCAGATATATCAACATCTTGAAAATAGATTTACACATTCATCAGTGCGATCAAAGTTTCCTCGGGCAAATTTGAATTTTTCCGACAAACCCAATGGGTGCCTCACTTAGAGTGCTTGATGGGCCTGATCTAAAATTAGAGTGGCCCTGGGCATTGAGCTAATTTTTTTAGCACTTCTTGTGTGACATGTTTTCAGCTATTTGTTCCTGCAATATCTTGGACCCTATTTCACCTACACACATGAAATTTTTTGCGTGCATGGATCACAGCATGCATAAATCAGCTATATGCAAACAAGATCATTGTGATTTAGTTTTCACATTTGATTGGTTTTGTGTTTTCATCAATTGGTTCATTACACCCTGAATATCTTTTATTCTATTTCACCTACATACTTGATAATTGGAAGGTGGATGTATCTTAAGAAGCCATATCAATGATAGTTCACAGTGGCCTAATTTTCACATGAGAGTGACATGTATTGTCAGCTATTTGGAACAACCTCAAAATTTTGGGACCTTGTTTCACCTACACTCATGAAAATTGGTATGGTGTTGCATCTTAATGAGCATAACTCAGTTATATGAAAAACTAGGTTATTGTGACCTAATTTTCACATTCAAGATATCTTGGACCCTATTTCACCAATATTCGTGAAAATTGATATTTGAATGCATCTCAATAATTATAATTCAGCTATACCCAAAATAGGTCATTGTGATGTAATTTTCATGCATGAGTGTTCTAGTTTTCAGCCCTTTTCTGGGGGCCCCGAGTGGCCTAAAGCGCTCACCGTTACGGATCACTGCCATCTCACCTGTCTGCGTGAGTTCGAGTCTCAGGCTTGGCTAACATGGGTACATGAGAAAGCCTGCCAGTAGCTTCTCGTGGGTCGGTGGTTCTTCCCGGGGTTTTCCAGGGTTCTTCCTCCACCAATTATGCTGGCTGCCATGTATAGCCCATCTTGTGCTGAAAAATGGTGTTAAACCCTACAACAACAACAACATCAGCCATTTTCTCTATCTTTGATCCTATTACAGTTTGTAAATGCATGTTGATGTATTGTGTTACGACCCTGTAGTTAAATTACATATGTATTAAAATTTAAATTCTTATAATTCTTTGTTTCATTTTTATTTTATTTTTGTATCACTAAAAGTTATTATTATTATGGTGATGATCATGTTAGCAAGGTCTAATAGTATGTTAGAAACATTGTATTTATTTAAAACGTAAATGTGACTCGTGTAAGCACGATTTTTGCATGACGGTTTTTCGTATCAAGTAAACAGTGAGAAAGAGCTATGTAAATGATTGGCTGTGACCACGTTATTATTTGTTTACGCTTTTGTAGTGTCCAGATGGATTGCGAAATCACACGTGTTCTTCGTGCATGTGTACATGTAATGACGCATTAGCTTGTTTTAAATGCTCAGTTACCTGTAAGAAATATTTAGTCATTGAGATAGTCATAGAGTGGTAGTCATAGTCGTGGTCAGTCATAGCTGAGAGTCACATCATAACATCTTACAGAGTTTCTAATACCTTAAGGAAAAGTTATTTCTGTGCTGGAAAGAGGTGTTTGTTCATTCGTACGTGTTAGGAACAACATGTGTGTTGTTAGTGGTGGTAGCTGTATTTCATCTACTTTCTAAGTAATTATTTTCCCTGGAGAACAACACTACTGGCTTTGGACAAAGACAATTGTTGAAACTATTTCTAAATTGGAGCAGAACAATACAAATTGTGCTTTACAGTGAAAATTCTGGACATTTTTGTGTTAGCCTTCGTCTGACGTCATCATCCGCCATCTTGGAACGTAACTGGGATTCAGACTGTATCAATTTAGAACTGTTTATTCACAGGACTTATGTGTTTTCACAAATTTATAACAATTTTTTGGATCTTCTTCGTAAATCGTAAGTCTTGTTTGATATATTTACCTTTTCTCTGTGTTTTCTAGGGAAATAAATTAATTTTTGTTGAAATTTACAAAGCTTGTTGTCTTCACTCTTTCTTTGTGTTACTTTGAACGAGCCGATACGTAACAATTGTATATTGCATGAATATTTTTGTAACTTAGACTTACAACCACTGGGTAACAGGTTTGAATCCTGTCCAGTCCATCCTGAATAAGTTGCTATGGCGTATCTCTTAGAAAGTTTCAGAACTCACATTTCCTTGTTATCAGTGTGTATATTGTCTGCTACACTTACTGAGCTTCAGTTTGCAAGGGAAGCCTTGTTCATGAATAGGACTCTTGTTTAACTTCTCGTTTGTTCAGAATTTATGGAGAACATGAAGTAAAGTATCTGATTGTTGTAGCGTATTCTTCAGTTGAAAAATAGGAAAGAAAATAATAGTTATGTCAAGATTGCAAGTGAGGAAGGTTGCAGGGAAAATTCATCAGACATGGCAGGGATTAACAGTGGCAGTGCCCTTCTCACAAGAAAACTAATGTTGATTTTCAAATGGGCAAAGTTGCAAATGTCTATAATGGAGTGCATTCCTGGATTTTTAAATTACATTTTCTGTTGAATATCACAAATCCAGTTCAGACAATTTTGGTTATGAACACGTATGTTCTGCCATGAAAGATGAAAGGGCAAATAGTACTGACATTGCCATATTGTGTGTCCTTAAATTGCTTGTCCTTTCCCTGTTGTATGTAGGTAAATATGGTTTGCCCTTGCATATGTCAGTGCATACATTTTGCCCTTGACCTGTTAGGTCAGGCATTCATGTATTTCACAAGAAATTTATTTGCACATTTGTGTTTTTTGAGAAATTTTTAATTAAATGAGAATTCTTGGTAAATACTTCTTGAATGAACAGAATTAGGATTAAATAAGATTACACCATGTCATTTCCACACTGATATGCTGTTTTTTTTCTTCAGTTTGGTGAATTACCACCTGCAGTAGGAGAAGAACAGGAGTTCATATTTTTACGTTTGAATATTTTGAGAGAATACCTGGAAAGAGAGCTTCTTATGGATGGATTGCCATTTGAATATGATTTTGAGGTAATGTGCATTTTCTTAGTTTGGAAAAAGTAAGGATTCAGAGAAATTAAAATGATGACACCATTACAAGTCCCTGCCTCCTTTTTTTCACTGCATGTTCCAATCCACCCTCATCCCCCAGTACTCACCCAAAGAACCAGGAATCACGCTGAAAAGTCTCTAACATATGTGATGCATCATCCTGTTATGTTTTACATGTATGATATTTGGTTAAAAAGTATTTTGAAATTCATTATAATAGAAATTTTCTTACCATTTGACCTTTGACCCCCTTCTGGGGAGCCTTGGGGTTGGGAGCCAAGTATGTCAGCCCTCTTTCAAATGATTTCCAAGGGCAACATAGCTACAAAATTCAGTGAATTTCCACCCAATGGTTTAGGAGACCTAGTAACAGACAGATAGGTGGACTGATTAATGGAAGGTATCACAATATCTCCACTACAAATTGTTACTTCCTCATGAGCAGTTTGTTTGGTTTGTACTCTCTTCTTATCTCTTTTAGTTCCTTTGCCACATCATGTATTCTTAAAGTGCATGTTGATACATTTACTATAGTATTCTCATTCTGAAATTTAATAGTAATATAGTTTAACCGAAGCCTATTCAGTCCTGAATGTTGTATGCTCTGCACCTTAGCTGTCATTTAAAAAAAACAACTTCCAGATGAAAATTATTGATTGCCATAGACTTGTACAGTGGTGGCCAGGTGTTAAATTGAGCCAAGAAAAGAGAATGTTGGGTTTAATCATAACAAATAACAGGATTGTTCTTATTTTGCTGATACTTGCAGCTTTAATTATGACATCACAGCACATGACATTCAATCCTGTCTATTCTGGATCACACCATTGGGTTGATCTCATCAAAAAATATCTGTGTACTTTAATATTGATTTTTCTGTGTGTAGTTCTCGAAGCACATATATAATGAACTACCAAGGAATATGGATGTATGAGGATTGACGTAAAGAGAATAATCACCATTTTAAGATATATTTAATCAAAGTTTGAACAAGGACAACCATTACTGAAATAATTTGTACTGAATGTCTACATGACCTCTATGACTTGTTCTACAGGCTTTAGTTGTGCATAACAGGCGTCATAACTTTTTTATCACATTCATTAGTTTCAGTCTTATTGCAATGAGGTATGAGTTACATCATCATCAGTTGGTCTCTTGATTATTAGTTATATCTGTTTTATGCAAGATAATTTGCTGTCTTTATTATAGGAAATGCCTTTAAAACATGCATAATTATTAGATGTATTTCTGTAGTAAATTATGTGCAATAAAACTTCCAAAAACCTAAAGTGCTGTGGGACCTTAGTTTTGCCTCAACTGGCCATATGGCCTATTGAGGTTATGGTAAGGCCTTGTTTCAGTTGTCCATCCATTATACATTTGCTAGTTACCACACTGGAAGTTCAGAGGGGGGGTTGTTGTTGTCCAGGTTTGGTCAAATTTGGAATATAGGTACATATTATCAGTATCTTGGACAAGTTCAAATATAAGTGAGATCTATGTATATTCATGAGGTTCTTGCATAGGATTGGCAGAACTTGTTATCACCCAGCAATATTTATAATCAGATTTTGATTAAACTTGGAATGTATACACATTGGTTTGGTTTAGACACTCTGGAGTCCATATTTCAGATCTGATTTTGATCAAACAATGAATATATACCTATATCATCAATAATGAGCAATGTTATGGCTGTGATCTTAAATTAAGTAACAGAAAGAAGTAAAGCCAACAAGTTTTGTAAAATTCACCCAAAAATTTATATGACTAGAATACAAAGTGAAAATTAAAATGATTCTTATAGTATAGTGAATTAAATCCAAAATAATCCTTAATGTGCTATGACAAGTCCAAAAGTATAGAATATTCCAAAATGAATTCTAATAATTTTAAATGTCTTGATATATCACAATATATAAACTAAAATGTCTTTAAGTGAATCATTAATAATCCCAGAGTAGTGTTATAGTCCAAAAATTCAATATGTACTTTGTAATTCCAATGAAAAATTTAATTAAATGATTCCTCTCAAATTATATTGGAACACATCTAAAATTTGTGATAATAGATTCCCTAAGACTGATATGAAACCTGAATGAAGAGTTTCTTTACAAAACCTATATATATTATTTCACTTGACCTAAGACACAATAAAATTTGTCAGGGAAAGACCCAGGTCTTGAACTCAAATCAAAGTAAACATCATTTCTTTTAAAAATTACAAAATTGAGATCTGCCCCCCAATCATGGACACAAGGTCAGGCACACAATGTAAATTAAGTATACATAACAACAAGCTTCAGACACATTTATGAGGTGGTCTTGCATCTGATTGGCTGAGCTTATTGCCACTGTGGAATTCATATTTTTGATTCAGTATGAAGTACAGGCTTATATCGTAAAGATCTTGGACTGCTTTAACAGTGAGCATGATCTACACATATTTGATTTATTCTGGCAACTGATTGGCTGAGCTTGTTACCACTCAGGAAGCTGTATATGTGATCTGAGTTTGATCAGACTTGGAATATATGCCTATATGATCAAAAATTGTGGAGTTCATCAGTAATGAGCTAGATCCATTTTTTATGAGATGATCTTTCATGTGATTAGCTGAGTTTATTACCACTTTGGAAGCCATAATTCTCATTCATTTGTTACCTAGCTTGGAATGTGAACTTGTATCAAGATTTTGGGCAGTTTTAAAGTGAGCGGAAGAAATGTACAGATGTAGGCTAGTGTTAAACTTCAGTTTTGTAATTAAGTTTCAGAACCTCTTTACACAGTTATTAACGTCTGTTTACAAGTTAAAATTAATTTTTGCAAGTACAGTCCTACCCGTTTATGTCGACATCATCGGGCCCGAGGAAATATTGTCGACATATGTGGATGTTGAGATACTTCTGGGGGGGGGTGTATGAAAAAAGATACAAGTTAAATTCGTCAGTAAGGGGTGACCTGTCGTCAGTGAGTAGCATTTACACTTTGAGAAAACAAACAATACAGATATTGATTACATGATGACAAAACCAGTGTGAAATACACTTGTATATTGACAAATTACATTTTGGTTACCTTTGTGTAATAAAATTCACAATAAAATATTGCATCGGTCACATCCTGATATGAAAAACATTCACTGCGATATTTAATGTCGGTATAACTACATGGTTGCATAGTTGTTATTTACACGTTTCAAGTACATGTATTTAAATTGGCCTAGATTTTGGTCAATCTGTTCCCATCTTATTGAGGCTACCAAGGGGATGGGGCTATTCACAGGGAAATGAAAACCTGTCAACAAGTTGGTTTAAACAGTACATGTATTTAGTTACAGAAGTCATCGTGAAAAGTACGTAAAAGCGAACAAGAGATATGTGGCTGATATGATTAATGAAGGCATAATATTGTATACATTGACACATGCTAATGAGGTATTAAAAGAAAATGATTCTTACAATACAATATTGTAACAATGTCAGCTCAAGTGGTATACATTTAAAATTTTTCTGACATCTTTGCGAGATGCCCCACCCTCAACTTCCTTAACAGCCATATATTTAGATTCAGAGACTGTAAATTTAATCTGCGTTTTGCACTGCCGTTGGTAGCCATCATAAATATAAATAAAGTTAAAATGGAAACTTTTACAGCACAATAAACTTGTTTTAATCACTGATCACTTTGGAAAATGCAAGAATCAATCAGATTTCATTGCTTTTATTTAAGTCGCTGCGAGAGGCCAACTTTATAGGACCAAACAAAAGCCTGTTTTTTTATCCGACCGCGACATTAAAGCCTGGCGGCAAGATCAACTAATTGTTGAATAAAGTACTGGTAGGAACTGGCCACCTGCCGACATGAATGATTAGGCAGGAAAATTAAAGCCTGGAGGCAAGATCAACTAATTGTTGAACAAAGTATGGGTCAGAACTGGCAGCTTGTCGACATAAATGATTAGAAAACAAAGGATTTGTTCAAGCTGGGACCAAGGGCTTCTGTTGACATGTACGTTTATTTTTTATCTCGATGTCGACATAAGCATGACAATTTTGGTAGTAATAGTAGACCAAGTGACCGGGACTTTCTTTTTTGTCGAAATAGGCAGCTTGTCGACATAAGTGATGTCGATATAAGTGGGTAGGACTGTAATTATTTTTTCTTCATATATTGATTTTCCTCAAAAAGGAACATATTTGTTGTAAAAACCATGTCTGTATTTCTAACAACATTTTCACAGCAGAATTTCTTAAATATTTGGAGCAACTTGGACATGTTTGGTAAAATACAGTTTGACCGGATAATATTGTCATGTTAAAGTGCCTGTAGCATGTCATTTATTTGTTATTTCATGTACTGGCATTAGTTTGTGGCATTTCATATATTCAATGCTATTTCTCGCAAATTATTTGGAATTTATATTTCGTATTTCTAGCTGTTAATAACAAAAGTACCCAAAAGTGATATGTCCTGAACAATTCTAGATTTGATTTACCAAGGGTAAAGAAACAATTCCATGAAAAAAGATGTTGGCATTATAATTTTAATTTGTGTAAAATACATGTAACTCTGTAGATGACAGACAAAAGCTACATCTGTAAACCTCCCTTATAAAGCTTTTGGATGACTTCAGATATAGAACTATGCATATTATCTTTTGGAAAATTTTTTATCAGACAGTACTAAACTAGGTGAAATTGGCCTGACATAATACTGTATAAGCCAGCAGGTGAAATGGTCAACTGTTAAGTTATGTAAGCCATGTGAGCAATTCAGGCATACTTGGACCTCTTGTTGGTTTGCGTTTTTGAGGGCTATAGGCAAGAGAAAGTTAAATGCCAAATCTAAGCAAGACATTCAAGTTGTCTATTTCAGTGATCATTGTTTGAGTTATCAATGATTGACTGTATTTATTTGAACATAGTTCAGTTTTACTGTTGCAGAAATTTTAAGATTGTTTATAATTAATTCAGCTTTACAGCTGAAAAAAGTTACAATGGAATTTCTTTTAACTCACTGTGTTGTTTGATGTTTTTGTTTATTATGTTTTGTTAAAATGCATGTGGTTGCATTGTATATAATAGGTATGTGGACAGTGTTCTTTATTTTTAGCTTTACAAAAAATTTGATAACACTCTAATTTGTTCATTCTTTTCAGATAAAAAACTGATGATAATACATTTTCATAAGAGCTGATAAATGTTCATTCATTTAATATATTTCTAGCCAGATTTGTTAACAGGCTTACAATCTCTAATTTAAATTATAATACCTTGTGTAATTGCTTTTATACCTTATTATCAGCCATTGTTCTGCATTACCTCAGATATAAATAGCCTACTTGCAGATAATATTTGCAAATGTGCAAAAGTTACTTAGGAAAATCATAGAAATTTGTTATAGAAAGGTCGGTTTTTGTACAGACTAATTGATTGTAAAGTTTACTTTTTCCCTGTTTTCAGAGAGCCTTAGATGACTGGGTTTTTATGTGTTTCTTTGTTGGTAATGACTTTCTGCCCCATCTTCCATCTTTAGAAATCAGGTGAGTTATTTTAAATAACTTGTTTATAAAAAGCATCAGCTTCTTTTGGACAGGATAAAAGATATCTTTGCCCATTTTAACCGTTGTCATTATATTCTGTATAACATGGATCTTTATGGATAGGTACTCTTCATTGTGGAAAGTCTAGTCAGGTACCAGACGGTAGGACCAAATTATGCCAATCATGTCACACAAAAGTGTAGTGAACATACAGCATTTAGAGTAAATGCGACGGCAGATCTGGGTATGAGCAGTTTGCAACTTGCAACTGAGTAGATATTGTACAAAAGAAATTTCTAAAATAATTAGGCAGTAGATGCTGAATTTCAAAAGAAATATTAAGTTGAACAGAGTGCCTCAGATTCAAAACAATTTTTTATAAAATAAAAATAATAATGTTGCACTTTGGATTAATCATCTGCATATTGGAAACTGTCAGAACAAATCCTTATGATGAAGAACAATTCATATAGGTTGTCAGTTGGAGATTCTGATGACCTTTAGCACCTGTATTAGATATTTGGACAGACCACCACAACCCAACTATACAAATATCTGAGATGGGTTGGGAAAGTTTACCAAAAATACATACCAATGGTTGAGTCTGGATAGTGTGTGTGTGTGTGTGTGTGTGAGAGAGAGAGAGAGAGAGAGAGAGAGAGAGGATTAAGAAGTATTAAAAGCTTTTATTGGACAGTAAAACATGACAGTATCAAATAAGCATTTACTTTGCATAAACATAAGGAAAACTGTGGTTGAAGAGAATATTTGGTATGATCACTAAATCCAGCAGAATTATACAGAAAAGGGAATAACCACAGCAACTTGAACGTAATTTTTATAATCTGATCCAGGTACACCACTCCCTTGATAACTCACACCCAGATAACTTGCAAACCTACTTATAATGTGGGGTCAGGCATGGATCTCATATTTTAAATTAGAAAATAATTTTAAAAAATCGCTTTTTCTGTGGAAGATGAAGAAAATTGTGATCAAAACTGGTTACTGAAACCTAGATATATCACTCCTTTTATCATCAAAAACGGTGGACAGTACCCAGAAATTTAAATCAATATCATGAAATTTTCAACTTTTAATAAGTCATATATTTAATTAAATTTTCCAAACAACATTCTTAGTAGACTGTAAATAATATTCAATAAACTTTTGATCAATGAAAATGTCACTAATGTCTACAGGAGACAACCCTTTAAGAAATAAATACCAATTAAGTAAGTATTGTCAAGTAAAATTTGTGTTTTAGTTATATCTTTTAGTTTGGTTTTAAGTGTAATCATCATAAATGCAATGTGCCCTCTTGTATTCAAACATGAAAAATGTTGATCTACCATTACAGCTATGTCTACAAGCATATCTGAGAGAACCTAATTATGTGCCTACCATGTTTTGATATCTGACTTGCAGAAATATTTGTGTACTTTGTCACTGAATTAAAAACAGAACTGCTTTGGATTATCATGTTAATTATGGCTTTTGTATCAAATCAAATAAAGGAACAAAAGAACGGTTAAAAGGAATGCAGATCCCACCTGCATAAGAGCAACTCATTTCAGTTGATCAACCGAACAGTGTTATAAATATTATTGTGTAAGTAATATAATAAAACTACCTTAAATTAACCTACTTATTCACAAATGTGATGAAAATTAGCAAGGTAGTGAAGCAAAATGAGTACTTGGTGAAATAAAAAGCTTTGTTTCGCCAATACAGTTGATTGTGGAGAAGCAAGTTTCCAGGTTTGTAGTTAACTTCAAATTCCTGAGTTGGCACTCATCTGATCTCCTCAAGGGTGAGAAGTTTCATTATTGCTTGTAAATAATATTATGGCATCAATATTTTGCTTCTAGAACAAATTTTTAAAATCTAGTTTTGAAATTGATAGTTTCACTTGATAAATGTGCCTAGTTTTTGTAAACCTTTTTTTGGGTTGTGAAAATAAAGGTTATTTATGTAGACAACTTAATTAGAAAAAGCTCTCTATTGACAATTATTCCCAGTGTTATTATAAAGCGAGTATTCAGCCATTAAACAAACCTTTTACCCCTGACCTTGTTTTTCTCTATGGCTGGTGGGGATAGCATCCCTTACTTTTTTTGAGGTTCCTTTGTAACTTTCACCCTCACTTATAGTATGGCCTGCTTTTCTCTTTACCCCATTGTGCTCAAGTTATCAAGGGAGAGGTGTATAATAGAGGAACAATCAAACGGGCAACCAAGTGGATGTAAGACAAGTCCTTCAAATGAGATTTATTATAGACATCAGGCCCCCCCAAAAGTCCTTTATGTTAGGAATTTTGGCAAAAAAATTTATGTTACTTTCTAATGTTCTCAATCTTCTGTGCCCAGTAATAAAAAATATTTCTTCAGTAACTAATGACTTCACCATATGAGGCCAAAAAATGTGTTTCTGGTAGACCAATCTTCCCAGTTTGTTGCTGCTGACCCTAGCACTTTTTTCCCCCAGGGTCAAAGAAACAGAAAGCTTTAAAATTGCTTTGTGCATCTAATTATTGTGCATGTAATTGGGCCAGTTTTACCCAGTACTTGAAGTGCTTAGTACATTATATATACTAATCATTATATATGAATTTTTAAAAAGGATAAAATGTACCTATATTCCCAGATTAAAAGCCAGTGCCATAGGAAACACACATATTTTTTGGTGAGGCCTGATGAAATATGCCAGTAGGACAATTTGACCAATAAGCATCAAAGTAATTTACAAGAAGTATAGTCATGCTGGTATTAACTAATGGCACAGTCCACAAGACTCTTGATCATGCTGGTGTTAGCTAATGGCACAGTCTACAAGACCCTTGGTTGTGCTGGTATGAGCTAATGGCACAGTCAACAAGACTTTTGGTCATACTGGTGTTAGCTAATGGCACAGTCCACAAGAAGTACAGTCATGCCAGTATTAGCTAATGGCATAGTCTACAAGACTTTTGGTGATACTGGTGTTAGCTAATGGCACAGTCTGCAAGACCCTTGGTTGTGCCAGTATTAGCTAATGGCACAGTCTACAAGACTTTTGGTGATACTGGTGTTAGCTAGTGGCACAGTCTACTAAAAGTTTAGTCATGCCAGTATTAGCTAATGGCACAGTCTACAAGAAGCTTGGTCATGCCGGTATTAGCTAATGGCAAAGTATACATAAGAAGCGTCATCATGCCAGTATTAGCGAATGGCACAGTCCACATAGGTCCTATGATGTGAGCAGCTCTGTTCCACTGGCACTAAAAATAGCTGATGAAACAGTTTGACTTGGCACTGTATACATACAATTGTGATTTAAAGATAGAATCAGGAGCTTGTTTTTTTTTTAAAGTAAATTTTGCAGGCACATTTTGTTCGATGCTCATCTAACCTTCTCCAATTGTTTCTCCTTCAGAACATTCTTTGCAGTCCTGTTCTAGGTTTGGTCATCATGGTATACTATTGATGCTATTGTACAGTATGTTTCTATATTCATGGATAACAAGTACGAATATAATTGCTGATAAAATTGATATGATACTCGAACACATTTTATGTAGCTGTCAGCCATGTTAGCTATCTTGGGGACCATGTTGAACCTCCAGTTGAGAATGTCTGCATAGTATCCAACTTATATTCCAGTAGTATGATGCAAATTTTTCCATTCACTTTTGGCAGGGAAGGAGCAATTGACAGACTAATACGTTTGTACAAGAATACAGTTAGAAAGACAGGGGTAAGCTGTTAACAGTTTATTACATTTTCTTCACTGCAAGTCTTAGAGACATATAAGAGTTCTATTTTATTGTGTAAATCTGTTTTTTCCATGGTGATTAGATAATTTCTGAGATTGTTGTAAGTTTTCGATGACAATTTGGGGTTGGGGGTAGGTACATCAGGAGTACAATGAGAAATTATCGGTTACTTACAAGGAAAATCTAGACCTGTGTTTACTAAATTTGCACAGGACAGTGTTATGTCGTTTGATTGGTTGAAGCTGGCTTTAATAATAGCTTTTTTTTTTCAGACACCCATTTGACTGGATAATAACATTCAGTTGGGCAATAGAACTGACTGTTGCATGTATTTAGTGTTTGCAAAAATTGCACTATAGAGTTCATTGTGACTCAGCTGCAGATTGATTATGGTTAGGGATGGCAAAAAAAAATTGACAGAAAGGACAATCTTAAGTTGAAAAAAAAATATGTAGAAAAGGAAGTCAGAAATAAGTTTTGATGGAACTAGTTAGAATTTAGTATGCTACAGTACGGTATCTATGAATTATTTAGAAAAGTAAAATATTTTTAGGAGAATTTTGTGCATTTTCTGCCATAGATCTTCTATTATAGGGTGTGAGATGGGAATCCTAAATAAGTCTTGACACTCATTTTATTGCCAGTCTCCAGACCCATGGCCTGCTTCAGCTTCTTCTTATTCTCACAATCTTTCGTGTCTGTAGAAAAAACTTTGGGTAATTTTTTATCTTTGTCTGTTAAGATGATAAAGTAAGGCTTTCTTTGGCATATTCATGAAAACTGCTGTATATTTTTATGAAATTGCTGTATCTTTTGTCAAAATCTTTTCCACATTTTAATCACATTTGCTATTGTAAAAGAAACTTAAGCTTGCAGGTAGGGATTGAATGATGTTAAAAATTGTTGTAATCTGAGAATGGAACAATAGAATTGCTTCAGACAGCAGTTCTAAAACATTTTCATTGATAATGTGTTATCCTTTCAAAGTTTCCAGTCTTAAGTTTGTAATAGTGGATATATTACAATTCAACCATGGGTAAGAGAATTCCTTTCCTAATTTCCCCATCCAAGTCTAATTTTAATTTAAAGAGTTGAATCATGTCCAAATTCTTGAAGAATCACAAAGGTACAGTTTCTCAGAAACAGATTGATTTCAGGAGTGAGCTATTAGTCATATATAGTCCGTTTTTATTACAGTATGTTAGTTTCAGAATGATAACAATATAGAAAATTAAAAGAGATATTCTGTATGCCTTTCAGTTTGGTTTAATAGATACATACTCAGTTTACCTTTCAGTATTTGATTCATTGCAGAATCTTTATGTTGAATATATATATTTTTCAATTTATATAATTTAACAGGGGTATCTTACACAAAGTGGTGTTGTCAGTTTAGAAAGGGTGCAGCTGGTCATGTCAGGTGAGTTACTGTTTGCATATATGGAATGGGGGGGTGGTTTTCTCACTTTTACTGCAATGAAAAGTAAATGACTTAACTTTTAGAATCACCCATATAAGTCATTAAACTACTTCAGCTATGTTCAAAAACTCCAAAACATCTGATCAGCATGTAGTCTTTCCTTTAAAATTCAATGCAAACATTTACCATAACCTTTTAAATTCGTAGTAATGAAGTTTAAAAAAATGTTAGAGATACCTATATTGATGGGTTTGAAGCTATAAAAATGTCAGTTACACTTGGAATCATGGTTTTAAGTGTAAAAATGTCAGATGCACTTGGATTGAAAGTTATAAAATTATAAAAGCATCAGATATATTTGGGTTCATAGTCATGCAAACTGTAGAAGTATCAGATACACTTGGATTCACAGTTATAACTCTAAAAATGTCAAATACAACTGGATTCACAGTTTTTGAAGTTCTGTACACCTGGATTCAAAGTTATAAAGCTAAAAAAATTTCAAACACAACTTTATTCCTGGTTTTTGAAGTTCAGTACACCTAGATTCCAAGTTATAAAGCTATAATAAATGTCAAATACAACTTGATTCACAGTTTGTTTTAGCTCAGTATATCTGGATTCAAAGTTATAGAGCTATAAAAGTGTCAGATACAACTTGATTTAGTTTCCAACGGTCTGAACACCTGGATTCAAAGTTATAAAGCTATAAAAGTGTCAAATTCAACACAATTCTTAGTTTTCAAATTTCAGAACTCCTCGATTCAAAGTTTTAAAAGCATAAAAGTGTCTGATACCCATGGGTTCATGGTCACAAAACTATAAAAGACACATCTATTTATAGTCACAAAATTATAAAAGTACCAGATACATGTGGGT
Organism: Megalonaias nervosa; assembly: GCA_016617855.1. Taxonomy (NCBI): domain Eukaryota; kingdom Metazoa; phylum Mollusca; class Bivalvia; order Unionida; family Unionidae; genus Megalonaias; species Megalonaias nervosa. The sequence goes on along the minus strand of JAECUM010002982.1, from coordinate 45,456 downwards.
TCATGGTAATAAAACTATAGAAGTGTCCGATACACTTGGATTTACAGTTATGAAACTGTACAAAAATTGTTAGGTACAAAGCACAGCTAAAATAATGTCCTACAGTGGAATTCATTATTATGAAACTTTTAAAATATAAGATACATTTGGATTCACGGACACAAAGCTGTGTGAGCACAAACATCAGACATTGGATTTAACATTAAAAAGAATAATAGTTGGAGTCTTCTAGGTTCATCGACATTAGACATGTACATGTATGTAGAGATTCCATCCATATGTTAGTCTAAACATTATCATTTGAGCAAAACATAGAAATTTTGAAAAACTTAGCAAGAGTTTGGTTTTCATGCTCAGATTTTTCCTGATTGAGCTTTGATTTCTAGGAATGCATCAGTAAAAAAAATGGGGGTGAGTGTGAGGGCTTTCTGCATCACATATGGCTCATTTATTGTTGGGTCCAAGTTTTTGGTTCAGAGCAACCACAAAATGTGCAAACAATGGTACTGTATGAAAATTAGGGAAATTGCAGTAAAAATTACTTATATATTAATAAGAACATATTTTTTCACTTTTTTTCCAGTGTGATTTGAGTAGTCCGCTGTGTGGAAAAGGAAACAGAAAGAAAAGAAATGCATAAATTACAAGAGTGTTTAAGATATTTGTATGGAAATGTCTGTATTGTACAGCGTGTAGATATAAAGCCATTTATACAACTGAAATCTGCAGGTGATTCTGAATAAATCTTAATACATGTATATCTTTAGATCTTGGTGAAGTTGAGGATGAAATCTTCAAAAAGCGAAGAGAAACAGAGGTAGGCTATTGTTGTAAGACAGTTTTATTGTTTTGCAGGCATTAAAGTTGGTTTCAGATGGCATCTTGAATGATATCAGGTGCTACATTTGAAAATATATTAATAAAAACAGCCGGAAAAAATTGATACAGAAAGGTCCTCTTACAGCCTTTACTCCATTAACACAAACAGCATGCATTCAGCTGATCCTCTGATGGTCAAGATGCTCACTGTTAAAATTGCACAAAGTGCAACCTTCCAGCAGCTTCCAATAATTTGCAATTTCAGCAATATATTTTTAACATTTTGTTTTTATAAATGGTTCTCCATTTTCCTGTAGGATCTTTTAATAATTATTTTAGGCAAAAATGATTATTGCCAGTTACAATGTAGAGGACAGAAGCATGTGATTGTTTAAGGGCAACTACCCTTCCAGGGTTATACCAACTTTTGGTTACTCTTCTCAGGTGCAGAAAACACACTGCAAGAATCTGGAATTTTTGTTCATACTGATTGTTTACAGAAACAATAATGCTTGATATAATTGAAGTGCATGTAAAAAGATATTCTCTTATCCATTTTTCAGGCTGTCTGCATTGATAATTTTTGGGTGCAGCACTGGATACCATTTGCAGTGTCATTTCAGACAAATTCAGTATAATTTCATAAGACTGAAATCCCATGGGACCAAGTAAACATTTTGATTTTTAAGTATTTTTGGTTTACTGAGGTTCTCAGATTTCACCTAAAATGAGACAGTCATTTATGTCCCTTGGCTATAACATAATGTGTATATTGATTAATGCCTGCCTTACATTTTATTAAAATAATCTCATTTCATTGCATTTGTACTTGTATGTAAAATGTACATGTTTGGATAACATTACTAGCCAGTAAACTTAAGAAGATTGTAGCAAAATTGCTGTTTTCTTTAGTGAGGGTATGAGCCTTGTTGTAAGTTCCAAATCCAGTTGACTGAGGATTATTTGCATGTAATTTATTGGAATAGATGATCAGATAAACATGATCTCCTTCAGTTTGCATTGCCGCTGGCACTGCATTACAGACAGTTAACTATGAAAGCTGTCATCAGCCAGGTGTAAAGGTTGCTGATTAGCCTGTTTAAATTGGTTGTAATCAGGGGGAGCACTGGTCTTGTTTTACTTCACATGTGGCCCTAGGCTATATCCAGACTGTTGGCAAACCTCATGACTGGAACGTGGCAGCTACCTGGCCATGTCTTGATTAAGCTTTGGTTTTATTTGGTTCATTACAGTGTGAACCTGAAAATCTGGGAATGAAAAGTTGTTCCAGTTTTCAGAGTAGAGAGTTTTCAATTTACTGAATAATTATTAACTTAATAGTCATAGAACAGAAGAACTTGTAAGATGGCCAATGATCCATCATCCTACGTCAGTACATTAATATAAGTTTGTGATTGCTACTCCTAAACTACTTGGAGGTTTGTCAGAAAACTTTTCACACACATCCATTCTAAGATCTAGTTGGTTCTAAATGAAAATGGTACTGCTCAGACACTCAGTATGGCCACCACAGCTGCCATCTTGACAATTTTGTTATTGCTGCAAGTCCTGAATGGGTCATATCAACATAGGGTTTTCACAAAAACAACTGCTTATGATGTCCAGTTGGTCCTAAATGAAATGGTTCAGATATCCAATATGACCATTATGGCAACCATTTTGAAAATCTTACTGCTACACCTCCTGAATGGAAAGTCATATTGACTTAGGGTTTTCATCAGAATACTTCATGATGTTTAGTTGGTCCTGAATGAAAATGGTGCCATGTGGACATCCAGTATATCCATCGCAATATTCATTTTGAAAATTTTGTTATCGCTATTCGTCCTGAATGGATTATTATATCAACATGGGGGTTTCACAAAAAGTAGCAGATGCCTACTTGGTCCTAAATGAAAATCATGTCAGTTTGATGTACATTATGGTTGCCAACTTGAAAAAGCTTGTTATTGTTACTGCTGAACCGAAAGTCATATCAGCATGGGGTTTTCACCAGAATACTTCATATGATGAGTAGTTGGTCCAAAATGAAAATGGTGCTACCTGGACAACCAGTACAGCTACCACAGTGGCAGTCTTGAAAATCTTGTTATAGCCACTCCACCTCAGATCAGCATAAGGTTTTCACTAAAAGACATTTTATGAAAATGGTTCACTATTGGATATACATTTTGAAAATTATTATTGCTACTCCTTCTTAATGAAGACATATCACCATGGGGTTTTTCACTGGAAGACTTCTTTATGGTGTCTAGTCAGTCCTAAATAAAAATTGTGCCAATCTGATGTCCAATATGGCCACCACGTGAACCATCTTGAAAATCTTTTCACTACTTTTAAATGGAAAGTAAAATCAACATTGAGTTTTCATCAGAAGACTTATTATTATGTCTAGTTATTACTGAACAAAAGTGGTACTGATTCGCATCCAGTATGGCCACCATATCAGCATTCTTGAAAATCTTCTTGTTGCTTCTCCTCCCATATGAAAAGTCATGATGACTGACTATGATATCTAGTTCATTGTGAATGAAAATGGCACCAATCTAACCTAAATATGGCTGCTACAATGAACGTATTGAAAGTCTTTACACATTCTCCTGAATGGATGGTCATATCAATATGGGGTTTTCACACACAGTCTTCTAATGATATCTAGTTTGTCGTAAATGAAAATGATGCCAATCTTACATCCAGTATGGCTGCCACAGTAGCTAATTTAAAAATCTTATCACTTAAGTGTATCAGAGATGATTTCAGCATTCAGCAGTTAAAAAGTAGAAATGGTCTTATCTTTGAATTCCTGGAAGTTCTTTTCGGACAGTAGAGGGTTAGTTCCTTAAAGAGACTCTCTGTTTATTGAAATTGAAGACAGAAGAATTTGGGATCAGAAACAAATTTCAGTTTCAGAAGGATTTCGGATTAGTGAGGATTTGGTCTTGAAAGGTTTCACTGTTTAGCAATGGCACAGTCTTTGTATCATTTTCTGGTGGCAACATTAGCATTAAGAGTCTGTTGTTACAATGTGTGTTCAAGTTTTGCAAATCGGATATGGTGGGGATGCATTGTAACAAGGTGCTTATGCAAGGAACCATTTTATGGAATCAATGAGGTTGTGTCAAAAGTTACAGATTCATAAGGCCATATTAAGGTACATGATTATATAAACAAAGGCACTGTTGGTACATTTTTAATGTTAAATTTTAGTGTGTGCCTTTTTTCACACAATTTACATTATGTTATTAATGTTCATGTGCATCATAAAAACTATATTTGAATACTAGAGTATACATTTGTAGTGTGGATACATGTCACAAAAAATCATATTTTAACACTAGTGGCATTTGTAGTGTGGATACATGTCACAAAAAATCACATTTTAACACCAGAGTAGTGGCATTTGTAGTGTGGATAGATGTCACAAAATCACATTTTAACAATAAAGTAGTGGCATTTGAAATTTGAATACACATCATAAGAAACCAAATTTTAACACTAGTGGCATTTGTGGTGTGGATAGATGTCACAAAATCACATTTTAACAATGGAGTAGTGGTGTTTTTAGTTTGGATACACATCATTAAAAAAACACATTTTGACATTAGAGTAGTGGCATTTGTAGTGTGGATACATGTCATGAAAACCACATTTGAACACCTGAGTAGTGGCATTTGTAGCATGGATACATATCACAAAAATCACATTTTAACACTAGTGGCATTTGTAGTTTGGATAGATGGCTTATTTATGAGAATATTGACCTGCTGTATATTACAATAAAAATTATCCCCAAAATATGGTCTAAAAACATGTCATGCTAAAGTTGCAAAGTAGGTTGACAATTCACGGCACCCAAGCCAAAATCAGCATCAGTGTATTTGAAAGACAGAGTAAGGATGATAATGGCTCTAGATGGTTTAATTTAAATGAAAATAAGATTAAAGATTGTATTTAGATAGCTTTATCGGCTCACTAATAGGATTAGATAGGTTGTCACTAATTAAGGGACACTGCAGATCATTTGTGCATGATACTTGTCAGTCATGCATAAACCAGCAGTTTGTTAAGGAATTATCAGCTGACTCGATCTCCCACTCTCAAAGCTGATATAACAGACACTAACAGTATTCAAAATGTATGTGTACAAAATTTCAAGTTTAAAAAAATAAAATCTCTGCTTAAACTATTTATTCTATGGGTTTTTTAAATCATGCCTAAACCCTTAATCATTGTTGACACTATTCTCTTCATTGTTTCTCCACTTGACTGACTGTCATTGCTTTTTGATTGTACATCTGACTGTTGTTCTTGTAATATGATTCCTCCTCATTTTAGACAGAGTCCTCGCTTACAATGTGTTCTACACAGAAATGATTTGAAGAAAGAGTTATCTTTATGAAATGATATAACTAAACTGCTGAATCCTGTCATAATAAATTTGAAACATTTTATGAATGTAATTATGTAAAACAAAGATAAATTCCTCATGGGAGGTTTTCTAAGTGATAATATGCTCATATGCTTTATTGTGAGAAAAAAGCAGCAAAGGTATTCATTGTAAGAGCATACCTGCCAACCCATAAGATTTGACATAAGTGTAATTGAAATGACCCTTAAATTACAGACTTACAGTATAATAGTAAAAATTACAAAAATGTGATAGTTTGAATCAAATCCAGATACTGGCTTTTCCATGTTTGAGCTTGATCAGGGTTTCATGTTAGATTCAGTGGAGTTCATCAGGGAATCAGTCTAACTTTACAGGAATAACTTGTACACTCTAAACTGCTAGTTATTTTTCATGCCAAATGCCTGCATGATAAAGCTGTTGCTTCAGTAGCATTTTCTAGAAATTGTGTCCAAAGAATGAAAATGAAGATGAAAGCAACAACGAGCCTTATACAAATATCAAACTATCAACACATGAATATTAAAAAAGTATATTCAGATTCCTGGAAAAAAATCGAGAAAGGCAGCAATTCCATTTTATGGATATTGTGCCAGGCAGCAATTTCATTTAATGGATAATCATGTCAGGCAGCAGTTACATTTTATGGATATGTCAGGCAGCAATTATATTTTATGGACATCATGTCAGGCAGCAACTTCATTTTATGGATATTATGTCAGGCAGCAATTATATTTTATGGATATGTCAGGCAGCAATTACACTTTATGGATATCATGTCAGGCAGCAATTAGGCTTCATGGATATCATGTCAGGCAGCAATTACATTTTATGGATCTCATGTCAGGCAGCAATTACATTTTATGGAGATCATGTCAGGAGCACATACATTTTATGGATATCATGTCAGGCAGCAGTTACATTTTATGGATATTATGTCAGGCAGCAATTACATTTTATGGATATTATGTCAGGCAGCACATTCATGTTATGGATATCATGTCAGGTAGTGATTAGATTTTATGGATATCATATCAGGAGCACATACATTTTATGGATATCACGTCAGGCAGCAGTTACATTTTATGGATACTATGTCAGGCAGCACATACATTTTATGGATATCATGTCATGAGCACATACATTTTATGGATATCATGTCAGACAGTAATTGCATTTTATGGATATCATGTCAGTTTGATATGAGTATGGCTCATGGTAGGATTAGTAATTGCCATTACCATATGAAATTTTAAAAAAGCAAACAAACAGTGCATCAGGGTGGGAGATAAAACAAAGAGTGCATCAAGGTGGGAGTCAAGCATAAAGCCTTAGAGCTCCATGGGGTTTTGGAACTGCATTTTCTGAAACTGTACTTGAGGAAATCAAAGTGTATTTTACAAACTGTTTAGATGAACGCAATATTTGCCTTTACTGCATCAGTCCTAGATCACACTTATATCCTTTTTAAATGCATGTTTTCCAAGTCGACAATAGCAGTGCATGATATTTTGTTACACCGTACTGAAAATTGGTCTGTGGAAAATTATTGTCTGCCTTACTGAGGTCATGTTTGGATTGGCCGGTCTGTAAGAGGCGTAAGATTGGGAATAACTTAGAGGAATTTGTTTGAGATGTCAATGAAAAACCCATTTATAATTTCAATGCTTGACAGAAGATGAGAGAAAATAAAGTGAATATAGTGTAGGTGGGATATGTAAAAATAAATAAAACAATGGAAAGACATTTATGGGCCAGTTGGAAAATTTTAATTCGTATAGTCTTAATTTAAAATGATGCAGAACCAATAAATTATTCTGATAACACTAGCCTATATTGATTTAAAATTGGCAACAAAGACTATACAAGAAATGTGGTGCTGTATTAAAAAATAATGTTGGAAAATTGACATGTATGTTTTCATTATCATTTTCAGTTGGACTTCAGGAGAAGAGACAAGGAGAAGAAAAAAAGAATGAGAAGAGTAAGTTTGATTACCGTATTTACGGTATGTTTTTTGAAATGGTTTGTTTTCGGACACCGTTTTTTGGAGGCAAATATAATATTTAAATGCCCTGTAATTTTCAGACATTGCTCTGCTATAATTTTTTTCTACAACTTATGTTTTCGGACACAATCTAAGAAGATCTGCTTGATTTGGCTAACAAAAGTACGATTGGTTCTCAGTGTAGACATTGTTACACACGAAACCACATCAGGCAGGTGTGACAGTTATGGCTTTGATTAAAAACCATGACCCCTGCTTTATATCATTAAACAATACATCAGAGAGTCAGTATGGATTAGTAAATTTATTGGCATTGTGAATCAAAACAAACCCCTTATCCCTCAGGCATTATGTACCATGGTTTAAATGTAGTTATTGTTCTACAGGTAATAAACCTCTTTGTAGACGATAAATATTGATTGTGGGTTCAACATGTTTGGTACATTGTGTGCTCTTTTAATGAAATCCAGATGGCTGCCTTTTATTTCTGAACACACCTGTCAGAAGAAATCCCACAAGTTATATTATTAACAATTATCATCTAGACACCTTGAAATCTCTGACATGCATCAAAACAATCTTTGAGCAGTCAATTGTTTCGAGTGGGCAAGCTCTGCTCATTTTGAAGCTACCCTAGGCTAGGTGGAAAAAAAAAACAGAAGAGAGAACCACAAATAGATCACCTTTATTTTAAAAAATACCAACATATTAATCACGTCCCTTCATATATCGCAACTTGCTTGTTATTTTTACCCTTCCTAGGCGTGCGTACAACACTCACCCCATATGGAGCCTCTCACCCTTGGTGCTCTAAGATTAGTCATCATACATGTACCTGTATTTCTACTCTCGATACTAAAATGTTTCTGTCATAAATATCTTCAGAATTATAATTCCAAAATCTTTTTATTTAGTTTGTATTAATATCTTAATTACACAGAAATAAAGCTTGCATGCGTTTGTAAGGTAGATTTTAATGATCACCAGTTAGCACAGGGTTAAACTGTGGATTGCAAGATTAATAATATGGCAGTTCTTTTGGAAAATACTCACACAATTGTGGCACTAATACATGTATGGCTGCATTTTCTGGTGGATGGACATGTATCAAATCGACAAAGTAGGCAAGTAATGCCTGTTTTTCATTCATTATCCTTTCCGTGGTGTTAGACAAAATACTTGTTTTACTTCATGGCAGCACATTGTCATGTGAGCTTATGGTAATTTATCTTCCCCTGTTTGTTTTTGGACACCTAATTAAATTTAATATGTCTTCGGACGACAGAAAAAGTAATCATTGGTTGCTGTTCGAAAACATGCCGTAAATACGGTATGCTATTGATAATACTGTTCAAGGGAGAATCACCCATCTTTGGAAGGCTGTACAGGTCATCTATTTAGAAACACTACTTCTGTATTGATTATCTTCATCCACATAATGTGCCAGCAGATCTTGACCCCATATTCTCCAAACTTTCTGAGGAAGAAATTCAATTTGAAGCTTAAAGTTTGGAAACTTTAATTAAAATAAAGTCAAAATCATGAAACTTTTCAGGATCGTACCATATCTTTGATTTCCTGCTCATACAGAATTACAGCGAGTTAGATGAACTCGTGAGTATCATGTCTTCTTTTAAGGCATTATAAGCTTGACTTTCATGCACAAAAAGATTGTTGATTATGGGGCCAGGTCTACACTGTTTGTTCTAGTTCATAGTTTTAATCAGTTAGCTCAGACCAAGATCTTACAGTGCTTTATTTGATGGCAGTGCTGGATCTTTACTGGAGGTGCATTATGTGCAGGTACACATATACTGTAATTTATGCCATCTAAACATTGTACTTATATAACATATACTGTTTCCTTTTGATTGATGGATGAGGAATTTTTGTTTCTTTGAGCTTATATTAGGATTTTGTTCTCAGATATGAATGAGTTTAGCTTGCAGTTATTTTTATAAACCAGTCTCCAATTTCAGTATTCCCCAAGTATTTAAAAAAAAAAAATTATACACCTGACATAGATGGGGCATATCATATAATGGTGTCTGTTGATCCATAGATACACATTTCCATTTACTATTTTGTTTCTAGGTCAGATATATTACCAGATTACATGAACATTAGGGCAATTACTCTTTATGTACATATATGATTTTAATTTCCCACATTAATGATAATAGATTGGTAATACTAAAGTCTTCACTATAGCACTGTCAAATTTTGGTTTATTACGCATTTTTTTAGGTCATCTCGGTAACTCGAGTTTGCCTACTTGAACAGCTTGTATATTTGCACTTGTTTGGTTTTTTCCTTTATCTTTCTTTGCTGCAGTTTCAGTAAAGTGCAAGTTATGCAGACACTTTTAGTTGTGGAGGACAACTTGAGATTTGTTTGCACAATAAATGTTCTTCCGCACACCCATGTAGCATGTATTGATTGTGTGCAGAAGACATTTGGTCCAACATCTTGAAGGGCTGCGAGAAACAGGCACATGCTAAGGCTTCTGAAAATGATGTGTTAAGCATTTATCTCAAATTGTAATCATTGGTTAATTTTATGGCTGATATCAAGATTATGCCCCCACCCCAGATAAAGATACCAAATGCAGTTGCTACAGTGATGGCTACTCCAAATCCAGTTGAAGCTTTGGCCAAGTCATTGTATTCAAGCCATACTGGAATCACATATGATATGCAGACCACAGTACATTGACAAAACAATTGCAGCAGTTATTCTCAGCAACAAAGATAGTCTTTTCATGGTAGGGAGAATTATAGGTCATCGTATGCCCCTGACATTTGCAGGCTGGCTGGGAGAGAGGAGAGAAAACAAGATTTCTTCTTCCTCAAGCCTCTTGCCACCTATTAACGACTTGCCATCCCTCCAGCTTCCTGGTGTACTGAGTTTAGTTTTAGTTCATGATATGAATAACCTTTCTCTGCTTATTCACAGTTTAGGGTTTATAGTCGGTGTGAAGTCAGATCTTGAGTCTTCTCAACATTGTCATCTAGGTATGGAATTTTGTAATGATTCAGCATGGTGCATCTTCTTTTTCAAATGAATCGACATAATTCTTGTATTGTAGAAGGCATCTACCAGGACTTTATTTCAGCAAGGGAGTTTCTATAACTCCTCAGCCTGCTCAGTACGCTGACAGAACAGTTATACCTTGGCCACATTTACATGTGGTCTCTGCATATGGCTCTCCTGGCACAGTGGTTCCCAGTCTCTAGCCATTGATATCACCAGATTATATCTCGATTTCAATCAAACACTTCTGGCTTCAGTGGCAACATGGAGTGGCAAGCATGGAAATACCTTTAGAAGCCTCACAAATGGAAATCGCAATCAGTACAGACTATATAAACATACTGCCTACTTTCATATCTCCATTCCCTCCAGTGGTTTTAATACCAAAACTAATTAAAAAAATGAAGAGCAGGACATTGAGAATACTTCTTATTGCCCCTCTCCAGTGGGACAAATCCTGGATCAATGATCTGCGTGATCCACAATGGATGTACCCGGGACAATTGTAGTGACCCACTTGTTGCTCAAGCAGCCAAGGTCACCATTATTCCATCCATGTCCTTCATGCCTGACCACTTCGGTGGCCTAAGTGGTTAGGGTATCGGCCTCTGATGCTGGAGGTCACAGGTTTGAGCCTCGGCCGAGTTACACTAAAGACTTATAAAATGGTACTAACAGCTGCCATGCTTGATGTTCGGCATTAAGAGGTTAGTGTTAGGACTGGTCGGTCTGGTGTCAGAATAATGTGTCTTGGAGAGACGTGATGCTGATTGTCTGTGGCATTATGCCCCAGTGCTGGATATCACTATGCTTTGTTCTTGTCAGGGCTACCCTGCACAATAAAAAGGTCCATGCTGCAATTGTGGAGAGGATCATGACAGTGAGATTGTCCTCCACTTTGAAGACGTATGATTGAAAGTGGCACATATACCAGCTGGAATAACATTTACCCTATTTAACTGTAAAATAGAACTAACCTTTCTCAGCCAAAAGAATTTTTGTTCTTTATGACTTTCTGATTATTTTATTTATTGACCCTGCACTGGTAGAAAAAAATCTATTGCCCAGGCAAGTGCTTGTTGTCACAATGGCTAGGCTAGCATTTTTTTGGGCCAACATAACATGTGACCATTTCTTTCAAATTATTTATTATCCTGTGATTCATTAGAACTGCATGCTCATTGATCCATAAACAATAAAATTAAATGTGACACACATCAATAAACCTTCTCATCTATTTAATCCTTACAAGTGTCCCTTATTAGTCCTTACTCAATCAGTAATAAAACTTCTGGCTTACTGCAAATGACCATTGAGGAGCAGGTAACTGACATGATGACTTCAGTGATATTTTCCCAGAACTTCTATCATAACACTGCTGGTCATGTTGTTTTCAAGTGATCTAAGTAGTTGGTTACTTGTTGTTTAATTGGATAATTAGCCAAAGGAAAGCCAACAGGATCTCAGCTTCTAATAAGTTTAAACAATGTAATGGATTGGAAGGTAAAATTTGAAAGATCCAATCAAATTACAGCACTCATTGTGACCAAAAGAAAAGGTGACAGCACTTTACATGATGTAAATCTGGGGTGTTAAATATCTGACAAAACTTTATTCATTACTCTTTGTTCAGATGTAATCACACTACACTTTGGTTAATGTTTTGAATGGACTTAGAATGTATTATCTACACAATAGACTTGAACTCTTAATTTTATTTTTTACTGTTTTGAAATGCCTTCAACAGTATGCACAAATAATAATAAATTTTTGTCAAGTACAGGCTGTGAGAAAGTGGACAGGCTGGCTGGACAAGAAGCTTTTGCTATTACTTGGCAGTGGACAAGTTGTAAAAGTTGGGAATTTTCTAGCCCTGTCCCCAAATGGATAGGCTTCATTCTTATTTACAAAGTTTGTGAACAGTAGATGCTGAAGTACTTGAGCTATTGAGCTGAAAGGGTTTAGGAAACCATGCTTATCCAAAAATATTTGCCCTATCACTTCCCAAATCCATCCTACACTCAAAGACGCAAAGCCTGTCTGTCTATATACAGACATTTTCAGCTATTATTGTTTAAAAGTTAAAGATGTGATATTTGTGTGACTTGGCCTAATATTGTTCTTGAAATTGATGTGAGGCATGTGCACTTCCCATAGTCACTTCACAGTATCTAGACAGTGAAATACCAGTAGTTGGCTAGAAAGCAGAGCTAGCCACCCATAGCAAATTCAATGCAAGCAGAATGTCAAAAATGGCCTGCATCGAGCTTTTTAGTACACAATGATTTTCAGAATTATCAAAGAGGGAAAAAAGTGACCTCTCCTTACAACAAACTTGTTATTGCAATGAATTTTACTATTAGACCTTGCTAAATACATAGAAATCTAGCAGTGGCTGGGGTAGATTTCATTGCAGAATCCCATGCCCAGGCATATTTGACAATGATTGCATTATATATACAGTAAAATTTTTAAATAATTTAAAAAGTCAGTCCTTTTTGTACAAATATGTATAACTTGTAAGGGCTTTGTCAAAATTTAAAACAACTTTTTCTCCCATATACAGTTAAACAGAGAAAAGTTAACATTTTTATTCCACAGGGTTTGTATAGTAGGAAAAAGTTCACATAAAAAGTTCGTCTTGTCACTCAGATCAAGCTCTAAAAATGGCATCACAAAACTGAATAGTTAGTGTTCGTTAGATTTTTATCTTCTTTCTTTGTCTTCAGACCAATGACAATCCCAGGTTTATCCCAGGGGGGCAGTTTGCACCCCAACCCTTGGGTCGCTTTGGCGGTCCAGCTGCAATAAGCAATCCTCGGCAACAAGCATATCAGATGAGGACCCAGGGAATGCACACTTCAGCTGTTGAGAAAAATCTTGGCAGGTTGGATTCTTCTGAGGCTCTCAAAGCCATGATGTCCAGTGGCACAGACAGTGTAAGTACATTTGTTGATTACAAAACAGATTCCTATGGTACCTTAATTGGTAGCAAGTTGGATTCCTAATCCAAAGTTCATGGATTTGATACCTACCTAGGCCTGCCCAGGTTGGCAGTCTCATTTTATCCTTGGGAAGGGCTTGTAGCTCCCATTTCCTGGCATGATATAGCCAATAATATGATTGAGGTGCCTTAAAAAAAACCAAAAAAAACAACCAACTATCCATCATTATTACAAAACAAGCATCTGCCATCTTTAAGAAAAAAAAATCATCACCTGTTATCATTACAAAACACCCAAATATCCATCATCGTTACAAAACGACCAACCATCTATCATCATAACAAACCAACCAACCATCCATCATCATTTAAAAGCAACACCAGCAATCACAGCAAGACATAGGTATTTCATTTCCACAGGGATTAAGTGGCCAGTGTCCTTGTCAGCATTGTTAAGATGTCTTTTCAGACTTGTTTCTCCTTTTTTTTTTAAGTCTAGTTCCATACACATTGGGATGGTATGAAGAAATGATAGCCCATGTGTTTATTAATTATTTATCTAGCCAACTGTATTGCCATTGTGTGACAGCAAAGATGTTTCAGCTTAGAGAATATGGTTCAAACTAAGTGAGCTGCTTAAAGTAGATTTGAATTATCTTGCCTGCAAAGCATAGGTGAGGTAGTGGTTATTATTCCAATAGCATTCTTTTTGGTCTGAGTATCAGTGTTAAGTTGTTGCATTTAGCATCATTTCTTTGACAATGTTGCATGTATAGTCCTGAAGATGAATGGCTGCATTCACCTTGAGGGTTACTATTCACCATGGTCAAAAAGCAGGTCACACTAACCTACTTTTGATGTTTTTGTTTATTTTAGCTTTTTTGTATTTGATTTCTCTGAGAGTTGCCTGCATAGTTGTGAAACTTGATAAAGGAATTCATTTTTAGGACTTGTTTTCATGTTAGGGCTGTTCCATTTAAACACACATGGTACCCAGGGAAGGCAGTTTTTTTAAAATATATGCCAGGGTACTTTGATTTCACCAAGTTCATATTAAAATGATAAGAAAATTCTAAATTGCATCTATGGGTGGGTACCCCATTTAAAAGTGCCTTCCCAGTGTCCCATGTATGTTTTAATGGAACAGCCCTTTACAGAACTATGTCAAAGTAAGATACAGTGATCAGCTTTTCATGCTGTAGTAACTTTGCTAGGTTGTATGAATTATGCTGCTGTAGATCAAGTGAGACAGTATCCTGCAGAATTATTTAATTATATTTTAAGTGCCACCTGAGATGTTTCTCATTTGCTTCTTATGCATATGAATTCCAAACATCGTTGGTCTATTTCTTTGCATTTTGATTTTTACCTTTGTATATAAAAAAACCCCCCAAGAAATCCAAGGCAGAACAGGTTAAGATAAGTAATTATCAATGACCTCTCATGGCTACCAACCAGTTAGACTCTTTTAATGTGCAAGACATGAAAATCATTGTACTGGTTCTTAGGAGTCGGAGCTTTCTGGCGGCATGGGATTTAGATATCTAGGCAGTTTCACTAAATAACATACAAATTTATATTGTTATAACCTTGTTACGTGTAAGCTTGTACTAAAGTAACAAAAGAAAAGAGTGAAGTCAGCAAGCTTTGTAAATTTAACAAAATAATTTATTTCCCTAGAAAAGAAGGTAAAAATATGAAATAGGACTTATGGTTTGTGATTATAATCCAAAAATTAATCCTAGAATTCAAAAATGTAAGTCCTATCACTAAAAGTACTAATTGAATCCAAGTTCGAATCTCGATGAAGTTCCAATATGGAAGGCGATGATGTCCTCTATAACCAGTTTGTGTTGATGTGTCAAAAGTTCCTTGTTGAGTCACCAAGAATATAATTCCATCTTTTGAATTCCGAATAATCTAGTGAATGTCTTTGTCCAAGAATTTTGTTGAAGAAGAATATTTTCCAGGGTGAATAAATTATTTTAAATAAAAAGCTCAATTCAAATGGTAACAACAAGAATACCTTACGGCCTAAAGGTATATTTTACGACTGATCAAATCCACTAGAAAAATGTCTGTTTTAACCCGCGATTTTAGATCACATGATGGTTCACATGGTCACTTAACTTGAACAGCGCAGTAAAATAAATGCCAATTTGCACATAGGCTAGAATAGCCCTATCTAAGAATCAGATTCCCACACTGGAAATAAATTTTAAAATAAAACTGTTTACACCAGACTAACATGTGGGCTGAACATGACCTTGGTAATGACCAATCATTTCCTCTCAATGTTTGCAAAATCGGAACCAAGGTCAAGAACTAGGTTAACTAAAAATAAAATGTTGCAGTCAAACTGCGTTGTTATCAGGTCAAACAGAAAGCTGAACCTTCCGGGAAAAAAATCAAATCCAGTGAATAAAGTTATCATTACAATAACGTAATGAAATAAAAATAAAAGAGAATTTAAAACAAACACACAAGCAATTAAATTACATATATGTAACAACTTTGCCTATTTTTTGCTCATTGTTGATGATATTACCAGTTTATATGAAATACTGCTGTTGAAAGGTCTGCACATGTTCAGAAGAAACAGTTTTACATGCTACTGAGTAGGAGGAGGATAGTTGATATGCTAATAAGTACAAGGAGCATAGTGTATAATCTAATGAACTGGAGGAGCATATTGTATATGCTAATGAATAGGAGAGCATAGTGTATATGCTAATCAATGGGAGGAGCATAGTGTACATGCTAATGAATAAGATGAGCATAGAGTATATGCTAATGAATAGGAGGAGCATATTGTATATGCTAATGAATAGGAGGAGTGTAGTGTATATGCTAATGAATAGGAGGAGGATAGTGTATATGCTAATGAATAGGAGAGCATAGTGTATATGCTAATCAATGGGAGGAGCATAGTGTACATGCTAATGAATAAGATGAGCATATTGTATATGCTAATAAATAGGAGGAGTGTACTGTGTATGCTAATGAATAGGAGGATAGTGTATATGCTAATGAATAAGAGGAGCATAGTGTGTATGTTAATGAATAGGAGGAGCATAGTGTACATGCTAATGAATAAGAGGAGCATAATGTGTATGTTAATGAATAGGTGCTTGGTTGATATGTTAATGAATAAGAGGAACGTATTTTATTGGTCTAATTTAATGCCTGATTCATCTGTTAAAAAGATGATCCCTTTTTCTTTCAGTCAATAGCGCATGGCCAGAAGAGAGGGCGAGAGGAAGATAACGAGGAAGAAGAAGAGCCACAAGATGATGTCAAGTAAGGATAGATGCCATACATAGCCTACATCTACTTTATTTAAAATTATCAGGACCCTGTTGATAAAAATTCCTACTAATTATGTTTGAATTTTCATCTTGGCTGATAAACATAGTGAGACAGATATTTTTCTGGTAGTGATGGCATTACAATCATCTGTGTTAAAATTCTGTCTTAAAGCTTTGTGGTAAAGTTGTTAGATACAGAATTGAAAGAGTTGCACCTGTAATTCTGTGTTCTACCAGACCCTTGTCTATAAAAGCAAAGATTTTCTTTTCAAGATATTTCCATGATGCTATTTTGGGGTAGGGGTAAAAGTTTTGACAAATTTGATGAAAGGTGGTGAAGTGATATATAGCTAAATGTGTACAAGCTATGCATGATGCCCCAATGTTCAACAAATTTGAGACTTCAACAGTTATTTTGATTATGGATTGATTCAAACATATCCTGCAGTTACTGTAAATTCACTATTTTTCATACAGTATTTAAGTTAGACGATTGAAACTTGGATCACTGATAGTCCCATGGTTGTAGATTGTGCCAGCGGTTTTGCATTTAATTATGCCTCATGGGTAGGGTGATTTTACATAAATTTCAAATAACTTCTAAGCTGCATGTCTCAAATGCCAGAGAATTGGCAATCTTGATTGATGACCCAGGTGTCAACAAATGCCAAACTTGGACCCCTGGATAATTACACAGGGTATTTCCCTACCTCCAGATACTTAGCCCTATGGTATAAACATTGAAACATCGAAACTACTAAGACATCACCTAATAACTATAGTAAATAGGAATATATTAGACCTTTTTTTATCAGTGCCCTTGTAAAGAGGAATAAATTTGCCTGCTTTGCATCATTACACTTAAACCCAATAATCTCTGAGCAGATATATGTAGCTGAATGTGACAGTGTTCTTGTCTCTGACATCAGTTTCATTATGTTTTCATGATTTGTGCTTCAGATTGTGGGAAGATGGTTGGAAGGACAGATATTACAAGAGTAAATTTGATGTGGACAGTGACGATATCGAATTCAGACACACTGTGGTAGGTTGGGTTATTGTATTGATTTGCTATTAATTGTGCCAGCTTATGGTGATCATAGATGGTTTGTCTAATTCAAACAGCTGTCAAAACAAAGTTTATTTGTTTTTGTTTTTCAACCTGAAAGTTTCAGATTATTTTCAGAATGTTCTTATAAATGTTTAAGCTTGGCAAACTATGTATGATTGCTATATTTGCATAATTAGTCACCAGAAAAAATTATACGTAAGTTGTCTGCAAAAGGATTATTAAAAATAATGTTTAAATCTACTTTCTTCTAAAATTAAGTTTGCAGGAGGTTAGTTTGCATTTAGTAATATATATATATGCATTGACCAGTTTGCCACCAATTTTACAAGTGTGAGATGGGGAAACAGTAGTATAAATAACCTATATCATGTGGACTTTTTAATAAATGCTAAACTATCAAGCCTGAAAATTAAGACGATATTCCTTATTCATTGTTTTAATATAAAATTGTGGTTCTGTACTGAAACTGTACATTAAAGGTTTTGCGGCTTTTTAAGGCTCTTTAATCAAGTCGGTGCACACAATCTTTTGACAGACTCTGTAGCTGGAAAATTTCTTTCCAATGATTTCATGTAGAAATTCTGTTTTTATTTTTTCAGGCCGATCATTATGTGATAGGATTGTGTTGGGTGCTTCGTTATTACTACCAGGTATAAATGTTTTTCTGTCATTACTTCATTATTTAGGCTATATTGTTATTATAGTTCATATTTTAAGTTGCATGAATAAAGTTGCAGACAGATTTTCACCTTTTCATGTCATAGATTATTATGCTTGGTGGCAACAAAATATTTTTAAAAAATAAATATTGATTTCTTGCCATGTTTTGGATGAAGCAGTTAAGATGATATATAAACACAAACAGCATGTGTCTAATATTCACTGTTACAGTTTTAAAGGAGATGTAATTTAAAGCTTTAAAACATTGTTCATCCAATGTTGCCCTTGTAAACTAGCTCACTCATTAGGTGTACTTAAATTAATCTGCTGTGATCAAGAGTTGAAGTCCCTGTTTAAAATAAGATTCTCACAAACACACAGACACACACATACACATTTAGGTAAAATGGTATCAAGATACTGCCTTGAAATAACAGACTTATTGTAAACATCCTGATCCAACACCCTTTTCTCTGACATGACACCCTTTTCTTATAGCATAACTGTATCATGAATGGAAATCCTGTATATTAAGTTGACCATTCAAAAAAAAAAAAGGTTTATTTCCACCACCATCCATCCATTCTTCAGCAGTAAGCATCTAGGGCATGGAATGTCAGACTTGCACAATTCAGAATACCCGGTTTCTAATCTATATTTCTCAGTCAAATAAATCTTCTAATTACATTTTTATTAGGATTTAAACTTCTACCATTAATTTTCATCTTTAGATTTTCATATTTTTGCTGTTTTCTGAACTTAGTCTCCAACCATACTATTTTTCTTTTCTTTGTATGCGTACTTTCTACAATATATTCTTAATGGCAGGCCCTGGATACTCACTATATTCCACTATTTTAATTTCATTCACTATAGCTTGCTTCCTTAGATATAATGGGAGATTTTCTTCATTTATTTAGCGACCAAGTGGGTGAAAGTTCCTTCTGCATGATTGAGTTGGGACAAATTGCCTCTTAGATTTTCCACATGAGGTTCCCAACTGACCTCCCTATAATTTTATGGCATCCATATGTACTGCATCTTCTCTAGCTAAGGTTCTGATATAATAACATTATCTACACCTGGGTGGATTGATCACATTTTAATAAGTTTCGGGTCTGTGAATTTCATTAGATGCCATAAGCCGCCATATCCAGTCAAAATCAAGTTCAAATTTGAACACTATTCATACGTGATTGAGAGAAGGGGAGCATGCAACTGGAATTGACTCATAAATAAGCAATTTTTCACTGCCGGACTGTGTTTGTGCAAATACATCCTTTCCCTCAAATATGCCTGTAATGGCTTCTCTCTGGTATGTAGTCACACTTTCGATGTTAAACTTGCAAAATATCCTTTTGAAGCCAATTGTCTCCACCATTTTGTGTCAATTTACAAAGCACCGCTGTTACATGCTATTGGTTTGTTGGCATTACATACTGAGGGAAGCAACTATGAAATCCAATAGATGTCGCTAGGACAAAGCACTAAAATATCTGATGAATCCACCCAGGTGTAGATAGGGTTAACATATTGGAACCTATGGTAGCAAAGACGTTTCTGCTGGTCATGCCTTCTTCTACTGTCTTAGCTTCTGATTTGCCCATGCAGCCAGCTGACTGGCCATACTTCCCTATGTATAATAATAGGTTGGAAGCTACAACAGGACAGGCACAAATTGGCTGACTGTTCCATCTTCCATGTGTTATGGGAACTTGCCTAGTTTGTCCATATGTATAGCATTCCCACCATTGGCTATGCTTGTTCTTGCACTGACCCAAGCACTGTGAATTAGCCATTCTTCACAGTGCATGATCAGTGGTCAGTTGCTGTAATGGGCTGGACTGCAGTAGTCCAGTCCTGTCTTCAGAATTTAATACATGGATCGTGGATCTGTCTGGACTCCTGCATAAAGGTACTGGTTTTGATTTCCAGACCAGGCTGCATTGTCAGACGTGTTGTGTCCTTAAAGCAAGACACTTTGCTCTCATTGCCCGACATGAAGTAACTGAAACCATTAGGCAAAACATCTTAAAATGGGATTAGTCTAACCAAACCAAACATGTTGTTATGCATATCTGATGGATACCAAATGATGTTTTTCTAAGGGAAAAACCACTGTTGGAATTCACTAATAATAGAGTGTACCCTCTAGGCTGAAAAACCAAAGCCATGTCTTATACACACCATATATTTCCTCTTGTTTTGTATGCTCTGTACATTACATCATGTCTAGAATCATGAAACTTAATAGAGGGTGGGGGATGCATTTTAATGAGTACTAGGCCTGCGTAGCAAAAATAGGTCATGTTAATTTATGCATCAGGTTTATTTCACAGGCATTATTTGTGTTAGAATCATGAAACTAAATGATTGTGTGCTTCTCTGCTAGTACCACAACCATACAACATAGGGTGAGAGTGACCTACATTACATATATTACTTGCTTAGATTGTTCTTGCATTTAGCTTGTTGACTTGGTTAGGGGATGTATCTTGATGAATACTGTCTCCTTTACAAAAGTGTGTTACTGTGACCCATAACTTATGCTTCATTGACTTTGTTAAGTTCTCACTAGTTATTTCTCAAGCAAAGTTTATGCTAAAATAATTATGCATCTCTGTTCATAACAAACCCATGTAATAAAGGGTCACAATAACCCGCATTTCACATTTTACTGGCTGATATCAAGGTCTTGTATTTAGCTTATGACCACATAGGGTTTTTTGCATGCTAGGTTTTAGCATATATTTATATTCTATTTAAAATTAATGAAACTTGGTGAGGGTTTGCATTTCAACAACTACTACACCCTCATTACAAAAAGAGGTCACTATGTCTTTTATTCTATGCCTGAGACATTTTAAAATTTTCTGTTTAAGATTTATTTATTGGGCAATGTTCATGTTAGTCATAAAACACAAGAATTAGATGCATCTTTGTTTGCACTACACCCTTAGAATCAAAGTTGCTGTGACCTACATTTAATGCTTTAAATATTTTAAGTATTTGTGTTCAGCTTATGGCCACATAGATTTTTGTATGCTTTATACATACCAATCTACACAGAAGGCCCTTTCTGACAAGAGTAGTTAAAAGTTGGTATAAATATGTTTATTCTGTGGCAAACTTTCCATATCCATGACTATCAGTGGTGGCCAGTCATGGTGATGAGGGGTGGTGAACTAGGCTTGTAATGTTGGTTACTCTGGCTTGTCACTTCAGGATTACTTGAAGCTTAATAATTGCTGTTGAAGCAAATTTTATGAACAGTGGTTAAAGAAAAGAAAAGAAAAAGAAAATAACTCTGGTTATTATCAACTAATTACAGAACCTGTGTTGTACTTAGGATCCCAAGGGCAGGGGACACTCTACTCTCCATCTCAAAATTTGGTGGACACAACATTTTAAAGGGACAGAAAAACAGTAGTACATAATGTATTAGTAGTGCTAAAAATGAATGATATAACCTAATTTGCTTTTTTTTTTTTTGCTTGCCACCTTAACTTTATTGTCTGCACTGTGATGTCATATTTTCCATGGACACTTAAAATGTTGTATTGAGCATTTTATCATGTGCTGAAGTAACTCATGAAAACATATTTGAATATCTGGTTAGCTTGAAATCAGCTGAACCATGGAATTTTGTTTCAAATTCTGCTCCCACTTAATATAGTAACACATTATCTACCAACATTACCCATTTTTTTTAATTACTTTTCTTTCTGAAATTATTGATTAAATGACAGATTGTGCATGTGCATTAATTTAGTCTCTTTTGTCATTGTTTTTAAACCTCAAAATAAATTTTTGTTGCCTTAGACATGACTTTAAATTAACAATTATCTACACTGTTGTCGATCAAAGACTTTACATTGCATCTCAGCTGATCACAAATCTTCAATGTTTTTATTGCTAGATATCATGTTTTAAAATGGACATTAAATATCATCATACAGTTTATATCACCATTAATGACTTTGGCTATTGCTATTGCCAACAAAGACATTAATGGAAGTCCATTAAAGAAAAATTGTCGGAAAAGTTTCAAATTTCTTCCTGACAATAAAACATGCTGATGGGGTCAAGATTTTTGGGAGACATAAGGAAAGCTGCAATGCCCAGGGTCAAGATTTTGGGAGATACAGGGAAAGCTGCAATGCAACTCTGTAGAACTTCTACTTAGTTATCAGAAAGAAAAGGATTTGTTTCTAATTTTCTTGACATTTGGTTGGACAAGATGAGATTTTTTTGCATGATAATTAATGTTTACAGTGGCCACTGGAGACCAAGCTTTGTTGAGGCAGCTTATGTAAACAGGGGTTTTTAGATTTGGTTTGATTGGAATTGGCCCCAGTTACATCATTTCCCAAATGGAATCTTTAGTGGATTCTTACCTAGCTTAGCTCCCGTAAGTGTGAGCCTTTGTCCTATGAATCACTGAACCACCCCCATCATATGGGACATGCATCATGATGGGCTTGGGTTAGACTTGCAAGGTGGTGGATTGTATACCATTTCAGTTGAACCACTTTATTAGCATTTTCCCTAGGATGTTTTGCCTGTTTTAATAACACAGCTGGGGTTTGTGGCTCTTTTAAAGATATGACCTGAGGTTTATGACTAAGAATCGACGTTGTCCTGGCCATCAGACATCTCCCAGGAAAGTTGGACAAGTAGGAGACCCTGTGTCAAGCTTTTACCTCCTGGTTTAAATGGATGATTGTTGTTGTTATTGTTGTAGGGTTTAATGCCATTTTTCAGCACAAGATAGGCTATACATGGTGGCCAGTATCAGTGGTGGAGGAAGAACCCAGAAAGAACCACCAACCCTCGAGAAGCTACTGGAAAGCTTTCTCACATACCCACATTGGCCAAACCCGAGACTCGAACCCACACAGACAAGGGTGAGATGGCAGTGATCCATAATAGTGGGCACTTTAAATGGATGATGCATTTGATGTATTTGGAAATCTCTCTGAATCTGTTTGGCCTCTTGAAGATATCAGTACATGAGATAAGAACCATTTCTGAAAGCTTTTCATTTGATCTTAACTGTTCTATTCTGGACGTTACTCAAGCAGCTTTTACCTTCAGGCTGTGCAGAGAAGGGAGAGAAATCTGGTGGGTCCAGTCATGGCTGCCAGTACAACCTTCATCATAAGTGTTGGGTTAAAGTTTTTCCTGGATTCAGCTGTTCACTTTTCTGCAATAAGGAAATGGCATGCATTTCTCCTTATTGTCTGGTCAAGCTTCCCAGCAAATATGAGTGCTCAGTTTTATACTAACTGCTATGATCTGTTTGTACTAATTCATTTTGTTGGGAGAATTGTCTTAAACATCACTTGAGGATCCCTATTATTACATCCTCTGGCTGGTTATCAAAGTAGGGATTAGGTGTTCTTACATTTCCTTCTTCTAATGTAGCTGTGAATGGGTAAATATTCTAAGGGAAACATAATTTACCTTTAAAAACATGCTCACCCTCCCAAGTTAGGTCTGAACTGTATAGTGCCCATGCTAGATAGACCTAGATGAGTGACCCCATCCTCTCCCCCCAAAAGCAAGTCACTTCCACTGCCTTCATTTTGTTGCCCTCCAGTCAGAAATTTTCATCTAATCGCTTCAGTACCCCTGGTTCATACAAGCTTGAGAAATCCTTGAATTTTGAACAAGTTAGTTCTCTGTTTGAAAAGATTTTGAATCTGCTTTTTAAAAAACATGCATTTTTCCCCAGTAATGCGCTTGTAGATAAGGGTCTGTGTATCTAGGAACAATCAATAGAACAAACAACATAGACCCTGATCTTCAGATGAATTATTGTTTGTAATTTGACTCATAAGTAAGTATATATGGCAGGGGTTTTTTTTCTTCTACTATTGTACCAATTTTGCAGTGACAAAGTAACATATGGAGAAAGTTAAAAAAATCACTCCTTGAAAACCTGCAGTAGTTTCTGTAAACTCCTTGAAAAACAATTCTTTGGGAATGTGTGAACCCTGGTACCATACAGATGTAATATTTTTCATATTTTTTAAAAATACACAACACCCCTTTTAAGAAATGTCTGCCTGGAGAACTCATTCATCTCTGCCCTCATTTCTTTTTCATCTTCCAATTTTAGGGTTGCTCATCATGGAAGTGGTATTTTCCTTACCACTATGCTCCATTTGCATCAGACTTTGTCAACATTGGAAGGCTTCCAAATGATTTCGAAAAGGGAACCAAGCCGGTAAGTGTATGCTAATTTGATTTAGTAATATTGTATTGAAGCAGAATACTGTATATCTTTATATTCAATGAGAATACAGTATCAGACATACCAACCCTAACAAATGTAGTAATTGGTACAAATTTTTTACTCCTTTTCAGGTACATTGTGAATTAAGTAAAAACTAAACTTCTAACAATGTGTCTCCTTGGGATGCAAGATTAAGCATCAGAAATCCCCTAGGTGAATGAGAAAACAAAAAAATTAAAATTACATAATTTTGGGCAGATGGTTGATATTTTAGTAATTACATGAAAATATTATACGAAACTTAAGAGACTTTCACCTTGTTCATAACAATAAAGCTTAAACTGGCCATATATAGTGTTTAGCTCTGATTGTCATAGACCAGGATAGCTTATGGGATGGTCTGTTGTCAGTTATATGATGTCCATTGTCCAACTGTCTGTTGGAACAAGTTATTGATACTCTACCTGAACTACTTGGAGAATTCTCATGAAACTTTCCACACACATTCATCCCAAAGTCAAGTTGTTCTTAAATGATGATTTTTGTTGTTGTAGGGTTTAACACAATTTTTCAGCACAAGATAGGCTATACATGGTGGCTGGTATAAATGGTGGAGGAAGAACCACCGACCCATGAGAATTTAAATGATGATGATGTGCAGATGTTCAATATAGCCATCACAGCAACCATCTTGAAATCTTATTGCTATTCTTCCTGAATGGATGGTCATATCAACATGGGATATTCACAAGAAGACTTCTTAAGTCTGGTTGGACCTAATGAAAATGGTGCCAATTTGACATCGAATATGGCCACCACAGCAGCCATCTTGAAAAACTAGTTATTGCTACTCCTCCTGAATGGAAAGTCATATTGGTACAGCATTTTCACCAGAAGACTTTTTATGTCTGGTTGGTCCTAAATGAAAATGAGATCAGTATAAAATTTAATTTTTTGAATTGGAGAATTAACTGATTTTATTACAGGTTTTGATGATTGAGGGATAGCAACTCTGAAATTTAGTCTTGCTGATAAATCAAATGGGAAAAATTGCCTATGGAAATTGAAATATAAACTTTTTGTTGGGGAAACAATTTTAATTTTATATGACCTTAAATAACTGGTTCCTATGTAAGTTGTTAAATTTAATTGATAATAAACGTTACAGGTTGGACAAGTAAGTTAGTACATGGACAAACCATTCAAGTTCTGTTATAAAAATAGCAACATTGTTCTAATTATACAACATTTTATCATGGGAGATCTGTCAAAGACTGCTAACTTTTGGATGAGTTACCATATACACTTGCTTGTAGTTGATTCCAGCTGCAAAGAACATAGACCCAGGTCTGCCACACGTAATATGCCAGAAGATCAGGGTCTGTGTTGTTTGTTCTCCTGATTACTTCTAACAGACAACATAGAACCAGATCTACTAGTACTTTATGCAGTGACAGATCTGGTCTGTGGAGTTTGCAGTTGGACTTCTAAGCAAGTATATGTGGTGCATATTTTTCTTTTGCTTATTAGTTGCATGAAGTGTTTCATATAAGAATTGAATGTCATATTACAGGATTAGTGAAGTCATGAAGCTTGAAAACAATCACCATTTGAACAGCCATAGTGAAGCTTGAAAATTAATCATGTGCCACATGAATGGCCATAGTGAAGCTTGAAAATTAATCACACATCACT
Source organism: Megalonaias nervosa (assembly GCA_016617855.1). Taxonomy (NCBI): domain Eukaryota; kingdom Metazoa; phylum Mollusca; class Bivalvia; order Unionida; family Unionidae; genus Megalonaias; species Megalonaias nervosa. Next base: position 19,247 of record JAECUM010002982.1, on the reverse strand, counting down.
TGAACAGCAATAGTGAAGCTTGAAAATTAATCACACACCACACGAAAGGCCATAGTGAAGATTGAAAATTGATTACATGCCTCATAAACAGCTATAATGAAGCTTGAAAATAAATCATGCCACACGAGCAGCCATAGTGAAGCTTGAAAATTAATCAGACAACGCATGAACAGCCATAGTGAAGCTTGAAAATTGATCACATGCCACATGAACAGCCACAATGAAGCTTGAAAATTAATCACATGCCGCATGAGTGGCCAGAAAGAAGCTTGAAAATTAGACTTGCACCACATGAGCAGCCATAGTGGAAAATTAATCTTGCACCACATGAATGGCAATAGTGAAACTTGAAAACTAATCATACACCACATGAGTGGCTATAGTGAAGCTTGAAATTTAACCACACACCACATGAATGGACAGAAAGAAGCTTGAAAATTAATCTTGCACCACGAGCAGCCATAGTGAAGCTTGAAAATTAATCTTGCACCACATGAATGGCAATAGTGAAACTTGAAAATTAATCATACGCCACATGAGTGGCTTTAGTGAAGCTTGAAATTTAACCACACACCACATAAATGGCCGTAGGGAAGCTTGAAAATTAATCACACACCACATAAACAGCCATAGTGAAGCTCGAAATTAATTGTATGCCACATGAGCAGCTATAGTGAAGCTTGAAAATTAATCACTACATGAACAGCCATAGTGAAGCTTGAAAATTAATCACACACCTCATGAGCAGCCATAGTGAAGCTTGAAAATTAATCACATGCCATATGAACAGTCATAGCAAAGATTGAAAATTACTCACACACATGTGGCCATAGGGAAGCAAAAGCTGCTTATGTATAGTTTCAATCTTCATGACTTCATGAATTCTATAAATATGAAGTTCACTGCTAATAGTTACAAATAGTTATAAGAACAAAAATGAATCTCAAAAAAACAAATAATAGAACTGTATTTTTAAAACTGTTTACAAATATTGTCAAATTACACAAGTAAAAGTTGCATAAATACATAAATAATACCTTTCTGCATAACAGCCTAAAAACTTGTTACAAAGGCTTGTTAAAATTTTTTATTTATTTAAATGAGGATGTATACAAAGACTATTGAGGGCAAACAACAAATTTCAAAAGGTTTCATTTGGAATACTTGTTTTGTAAAAATATACTTTGGAAAGAGATTTCAGAAGATTTTTTTGTTTCCACTTTAAAGAAAATGGATTTCAAAACCTAAGATTGTCCAATCCCAATATGCTAACCACTATGTCAGGCAGCCCTTTTTTTAATTCTTCCCAGAAATCACAAAATATAATTTGTACCATTATAAAAATTATAAATAAAAAGATCTTCATCTTAAACAGAGTCAAAGGAGCATGGACAATCTTGTTTTGTGTTGATTTTGATAGTTTTATATTTATTTTTTAATGTAGGATCTTATATTTTAAAAAAATGTTTGATTTTCACTCACACAGATTCTCTGCATGTTTCTTTCAGTTTAAGCCCCTGGAGCAGTTGATGGGAGTGTTTCCAGCTGCCAGTAAACAACACGTCCCAGTCACTTGGCAGAGGCTTATGTGTAATCCTGTAAGCTGTATGCTAGTTTGTATACTTCTCAGGGGCATTAAGGGGAATTTATGCCCATTAATACATAGAAGGAACCAAATAAATACATGTACAATATATTTATTTCTTCAGAGGTTTTAAATTTTCAAAATCACTGGTTGATATTATACATTTGACTACTTTAGTTGTATATATTTTTAGAAGCTGGATTTGAAAGAATGTTTATGTATATGTATGCCATCTGGATCAGCACAAAGCCAGCATTTGGTAGCCATATCTGTGATATTGTGTGTAATAACTGCATAAGGTCAGCTTTTGTTAGTTGTGTCTGTGATATTTTTTATAATAACCGCAAAATGTTTTTCCTTTGTAGTCACTGAATTCATGCCATTAATAATTGTCAATCCAATATGCCTGAAAATTTCTCTCTCTCATAGTTTTATCCTATTTGACAAGTTCTTGCTGCCATAGTCTTGCTTGTGTCTCCTTGGAGAAATGGTTACCTTAGATTTGCTCTCTTCTGACATTTTATCCCTTGATGTTCATGTGAAGCTGACAGAATCTCTCTTTTTGGAGCAGTTTCCGAATCTCCTGGAGTATGGAAATTTGATAGGTGGCAACCTGATTATTCATGGAGATTTCAGCTTTCACTTTGACTGTCCTGGAAACCCATGCACATCAAAACTCCTAGATTCCATTCACGTTTTCAACCTCAAACAGTCAGTTAGCCAACCCACCCATAAACATGGTCACATTTTAGACTGGATTCTTTACAGACCTGATGATAATATTCTACAGTCCTCCCTGGTGTCCCACGAACTTTCATCAGATCACCTCTGCATTATATGCCATCTTGACGTATCAGTCCCTAACCCTCCACCTTTATTCGCTACTAAGAGAAACCTCCGTATGATAAACAGAACCAAACTAATGCATGACATCCAAGCAAACCTAACAACTAGCTTACCTCCTACAGCAGAACAACTTGATAACTGCCTGCATTCATTGCTTGACAAACATGCCCAGCAACCAAATGCAGAGTAGCAATTCAGAAGTGTTCTCCGTGGTATAGCAGTGTTAGGGACCAGCTTCGCACTGCTAAAAGAGACCGCCGTAAAGCTGAGAGGCTTTGGCTTTCCACCAGACTCACTATTCATAAGCAGATCTATGATGCCGCTAAGAAGAATGTCACAAACATAGTCCATGCAGCGAAATCAGCCCACTACAGTACTAAGATCACGGAAAGTTCCAGCTACAAAGAGCTATTTGAGATTACTAACAAGCTAATGTCAAGGAACAGATGTACACCACTTTCATCTACCTTCTGTCTAGTCGACCTTCCGGACCTGTTCGCAAATTTCTTCCGTGTCAAAGTACAAACCATCAGAGATAAACTTAACAACACAATTTCAGTTGACTCGTCGTCACCATACAGTTGTGATACAGAATTTCAGCAGCAACCGTTAGCAGCATTTGAACCTGTCTCTATGGATTTAGTACGTACAATCGTGATGAAGAGTGCACCAAAGTCATGTGAACTTGATCCGATTCCGACGTCACTGCTGCGAGAGTGCTTGGATCCAATATTGCCTTCACTAACTGATGTTATTAATACCTCTCTCTCATCTGGGGAATTCCCATCATTTTGCAAAACTGCCATTGTAAAGCCTCTGCTGAAGAAACCAACACTCGACCATAATGATTTAAAGAACTACCGCCCAGTTTCTAATCTCCCATTCATGTCAAAAATCTTAGAAAAGTTGTTCTATCCCAACTTGTATCTCATCTGAATTCAAACAGTCTTTTTAGCAGTGTACAGTCTGCATATCGCCCTTGCCACAGTACTGAAACTACTCTTCTGAAAGTAGTTAATGACCTTCTCTCTGCTTTGGATAGCAGAAAGATTACAGTCCTCACTCTCCTTGACTTGTCTGCAGCATTTGACACAATAGACCATGATATATTACTTCACAGTCTCCAGCATGTATTTGGCATTCATGATACGGCCTTACTATGGTTCAAGTCCTACTTGGTCAACAGGACACAAATTGTGTCCGCAAATGGAAAACACTCCAGCCCAGTTGATCTATGCTGTGGTGTTCCACAGGGGTCTGTTCTTGGACCTGTTCTCTTCATTCTATACACTCAGCCACTCTCAAATGTCATAGATCATCATCCAGTGTCTCACCAATTGTATGCTGATGACACCCAAATATACAAATCTAGCCATCCAGCTGAAGTTGAAGCTACCATCCAAGGCGTAGAGAGGTGCATTTCCGATGTGAAATCATGGATGACATGTAACAAGCTGCAGATGAATGATGATAAAACTGAAGCCATTCTGATTACAACACAAAGACTTTCTCATTCACATCCTTTACCTCAGACAATAAATATCAGCAACACCAACATTAAATTCACACAGTCAGTACGAAACCTTGGTGTTACTCTTGACAGTACTCTCTCATTGCACCAACATGTCATGAACATATGCAAGGCTGCATATCTTGAGCTGAGACGCATCAGCTCCATTCACAAGTATCTTTCAGTTGATGCCACTAAAACACTTGTGTGTTCCTTAGTACTTTCAAGACTGGACTATTGTAACTCAATTCTGTCTGGTTCATCTCAATATCTACTCCAGAAACTTCAAAAAGTTCAAAACACAGCTTCTCGGATCATCCTTAGAGTACCACGATCAGAGCATGCCTCTCCCCTGCTCTGTGCCCTACACTGGCTATCCATACGATCCAGAATTAAACACAAAATTTGTTCTCTGTGCTACGTTTCACTGACTGGCTCCAGTCCAACATACCTATCTGACCTCACCCATGTGTACACACCTGCAATATACTTACTCTCCTCTTCTGACACTCATATTCTCATTATTCCCACTATGAAAATGAAATGGACAACGCTCTTTTGCATACCAGGGCCCAGCAACGTGGAACGAATTGCCAACTGCACTTAGACACAAAGACACAGTGATCTCATTCAAGAGCGCTCATAAAACTCACCTATTTCAACTGCAAGAACAGACTTAAAGACCTAATAATGTATCCTTACCTTAAATATTTACAGCATGTTTTCTATTTCTAATTTCGTGGTGTTTGTTTTTATTTTTGTAATCATATCATTATATATGTTTTTTAAGTGTTGTCAAATATTGTAAAGCGCTTAGAGCTTCTAAAGATTAGGCGCTATACATAGTCCTCATTATTATTATTATTATTATTCCTTATTAACTTTCTTACAAAGAATAATTTAGTAAACTCACTTTATCCACACAGTAAAAGTCACCTTGCATAACAGCTGTTTCATATTTGACATTTTGTCTTTAAATATAAATATTGTTAGCTCCTTAATTAGTGAAATCGTTTTTCTTCAGACACTATTGCACATAGTTCTTCTGTATAATTGATTAAAAATTTCAACAATTGTTACTGTCATTTAATCCATACATAAAGAAATCCTACATTAATGTTACTTAAATGCCTTTCAATAATTTCATTGCTTGGACTTGATTAAAATCAGTTCATGATCCTCTTGTATCTGGCTTTATTGAATACAGTATAACAAATCATACTGGCTTTGTGTTGCTTGAAGAGTTTTTGATTGGCTATGATTTGGTCAGTTAGCCCAGTATGCAGTCAAGTAGTAATTAGAACATGGGTACAAGTGACAGTTGTCAATAACCACTTATGGTAGGTGTGATATTTCACAGGAAATGAAAAAGCATATGGAGGGAGATAGATTCATGAATTCAGTAAATGAATGGCCAGATATAGTTTAGTTAAAGTGATTAAAGCAGGGGTCTCAATCGTGCATCATGTGGCCCATGGAGTTATTTCCTGTGGCCCGCAATAACAACCCGGAATTCATTAATGCAAATTTTTTCTTCATGGCCAGCCAGTTTTGATAAAATTTTGATTGTTACATCATTTACTTTTTGTTGCCAACATTTCAACTGGCTTCCCTTTAGATGAATTTATGGTTGCTCTTGTCCATCTGTCAGTTTCAACCATCCATCAATCTAGTTGTTAATTCAGCCATCCATTAAGCCTTCTGTCAGTTCAACCATCCATCAAGCCATCTGTCAGTTCAACCATCTGTCAAGCCATCTGTCAGTTAAACCATCCACCAATCTAGTTGTTAGTTCAACCATCCATCAAGCCTTCTGTCAGTTCAACCATCCATCAAGCCATCTGTCAGTTCAACCATCCATAAATCTAGTTGTTAATTCAACCATTCATTAAGCCATCTGTCAGTTCAACCATAGATCAATCCATTTGTCAGTTCAACCATCCATCAAGCCATCTGTTAGTTCAACCATAGAGTGATCCATTTATCAGTTCAACCACCCATCAATCCATCTATCAGTTCAACCATCCATCAAGTCATGTCATTTCAACCTTCTATCAAGCATTCTGTCAGTTATGCCATACATCAAGCAATCTGTCAGTTCAACCATCTATCAAGCCATCTGACAGTTCAACCATCCATTAATACATCTGTCAGTTTAGCCATCAGTCAAGCCATCTGTCTGCTCAACCATCCATCACACCATCAGTTCAACCATCCGTCAAGCCATCTGTTAGTTCAGCTGGCCATCAAGCCATCTGTGAGCTCAACCATACATCAGTCTATTTGTCAGTTCAGCCACCCATCAATTCATCTGTCAGTTCAGCCAGTCATCAAGCCATCTGTCAGTTCAACCATCCATCAATCCTTCTCTCAGTTCAGCCATCTGTCAATCAGTTTGTCAGTTTAACCACCCATCAATCCATTTCTCAGTTTAACCATCCGTCAATCCTTCTGTCAGTTCAGCCACCTATTGATCCATCAGTCACATACAGATTAAGTTTTGCATGTTTTGTTAATAGTTTTCCTTATACATACGGCCACAGGGTTATACAGCTTTGTATGTGGATGCCTCTTGGTGAGTACAACACCTCTTCTTCAGAAGTAGGTCAGAGTGATCTGAGTCTCAAAATAAATGACTTTCCCATGCTCTTCTTGCTGCAGAGTCATGCAGTTTTGCATTTTGATGTATCTTGGTGAAAACAACACTCTTATTAAAAGTTTGTCATTTCAGAATATATATTTATTTTCAGGGATAATATTTATTGCAAAGGACGGGATTGTGGGGTCATTCGTATTTTATGAACACAGTTCAGGTTTGAATCTGATTTTATGGTTTGATTTTGTTTCAGGAATCTCCAATCATCGATTTCTATCCAATAGACTTCAAAATTGACTTGAATGGGAAGAAGTTTGCTTGGCAAGGTGCAGTAAAGCTATTACCTGTTATCAAAGATTTAAGTTTAGAAGTTGTTAATTATAAGTTAATTATTATAGCACATTAGCTCGGAATATTTTGATATCTCTGTCTTTTTGTCAGTCTCTCAGTCTGTCCTACCATCTGTATATCTGTTACCTCAGCTTCTAAATCACAAGGTAGAAATTCTCAAAACTTTGCAGTTAGGTTTCCTTGGGGTAACTATCCGCTAGAGGGGTGCCATCGTTGACCTCCACTCCTGTGGTCAAGGGTAGTGAGCTTGTAAGTAAATGTTATCAAATTTAAGTTTTAGTGACATTTGCAAATATTTTCAGACCAAATTTTTTATATGGAGTCCTACTTGAAAATTTTAATGGCAGTTTCCAGTTTTACATGGCAAAGCACAAACAGTTTGGTGTCTGTAGACTTGAAGAGAAGAAATCATTAGATTGGTGAATTAATGGTAAAAGATGACAGAAAGTGAAGTATTTTGTTAAGCCAAATTAAAAACTTATTATAGAAAAGCATAAGCATATTTTTAATATACCTAGATCAGACAAAACTGTCTGCAGTCATCATCTGCTTCTGCCTGAGGCCATGCACTAAAATGTTACCTAGAGCACTGCAAAAAACTTTTTACATACTGCCTGACATCAGGTAAGGCATCTATACCTTCATCTTGTCTGATGTTTACAGATAAAGGAACTATACCTTCATCTTGTCTGATTAAATTGATAAGGCATTTATACCTTCATCTTGTCTGCTGTTTACAGATCAGAGGTCTTTACCTTATATTGTATAATGTTTATAGATAAGGGGTTTTCATATTGTCTGATATTTATAGTTAAGGTGTTTTCATATTTGTCTGATGTTTATTGATAAAGGGTCTATACCATCATGTTGTCTGATGATAATTTTTACTTTTTAATAATACCTCATCGCTATCTGAGTTGGTGGTAATTTGACTGACAGTTACCTTCCGGCTGATAAAAATTTCCACATTTGTATCGATATCATCAGTTTTCAGGGCTAAAAAATTCCTATTGTCCTCTCTTATTTATGAGAGGTGACTATGAAAGGGTAGGTTACATTTTTAAAGAAGCTTGTCCAGTTGGATGAGTGGCTTTTAAAGTAGATAAAATATATTGTACAGTGTAGGATGAGTAAATTGAGCAGGACAAGTAAAGTTCCAAGTCACTTGACCTGCAGGACAAATAGCCAGCGGAAAACCTTTTGATCCCTGTTTTTACATTTTTGAATTGTTAGCTGAGTTTGACTGGTCACTAGTGGTCTGTGAACCAGTCTAATAATGTGTACAAATGGCAGCTTAAAGTAGGAACTGCAAGTCTATTAAGGAAATGGATTATACTGTGAAATAAATTGCATGTGCCAATTGTATTTAGTGTAAAATGCATGTACGTGTCATTAGAAAGTGTTGATATCATTTTCTTGTTTATACATTATGAAGCTTATGGTTGCTGGAACATGATCAGTTTTCACTCCTCATTAACCCATTATTATGTGGTATCACATAAAATAATTTGCCACAGTGTACAGATGCTATTCTAGCATAGCCTTGCAGGTAACTTCCCTTACTATCAAACATCCTCACCATTAAAACAGAGCACTTTTATGGCTTCCATGAGCCACATTATAAAGAGAGATACTGTCCTTGTATAAAAAATTGCTACATTCTTTGTATTGTAGGTGTGGCCCTGTTACCATTTGTTGATGAGAAGAGGCTTTTGGCAGCATTGCAGTCTGTGTACCCAGATCTGACAGATAAAGAACGTGAGTATGATCTTAATGCCGTACCCATCCCTCCAGATTGGATGTCTTTTGGGGGAAAAAATACATCACAACTAATGGAGTGTTATTCAGGTGTTTCTCCTTCAGATACACTTGATATCACATTAACATTAGGGATATAAGCCTGCTACCTACCAAATCCAGCTTACTAAAAAGACAGCTTTAAAAATTGCCCATTACCTCCCCTTGCACCACCAGGTGTCCCTAGTTTTTAAGGATTGCTTCTGTACAACATCGTACAAGAAACCTCTTGTGAATCCAAAGCCAAATTAGTGTTAAATTCAAACCATCCATTCATGGTTTTGCGCACACTGCCTATTTTTTTCACTCATCCAGTTAATAATAGGTGTTGTTTAGTGACTTATTATGCTGCATCGTTAATTTATATATTTTTGTTATGTTTTGGGCTTTTTTGTTGTTTAGTGAAACCTGTCAATGAAGTCTAACAAGTTCAATGCTAACAGAGGGATATGCGAGTTGTGCCTTGCATGTACAAAATGTACTTTGCCAGTTCAAAGCAGTGTGTGCTCAATATACAGACCTGCCAACCCTTATGATTGTGCCGTAAGTCTTGCAGTAAAATTTGGATAATTCATTCATTCATGTTTGATTTGGATCTGGGTCTTATATTAGATTTAGTGGAGTTCATAAGGGAATCACAATACAGTAATACATCAGACACTTTAAACTGCACATCTTTTTTTCATGCAAAATGTCCGCATGATCAAGCTGTTGATTTTGGGATTTAAAAAATGGCCTCCAGCAAGATATATATGTTGAAGACGAAAGGGAAAATAAGCCTCTTAAAAAGTGTTAATAATCAGTACTGAAGAATAGAATGGAATATTCAGATTCTTATGAATAAAAGCAGGAAGGACAACAGTTACGTTTATTGGACATTAAATGCAGATTTGAGTATATCTCGTGTAGGAGTTACGATTGCCGTCAACGTCATGTGAATAAAATAAATTCTGAGAATCGTGTCAAGTTGAGAGATAGCAAGCCATTGAGCTGCATAGGGTTTGGAACTGAACTTTGTGGATCTGTACTAGAGGTAAACAAGGTCTGCATGTATCAGTTTCGAATACCAAACCTTTTTAAATACATTTTTCCAACTTTGCAATAGCAGTGCATATTTTGTTACACCTTACTGAAAACTGGTCAGACTTGTGGAGAAAAAACAGCTGCCTTATTGACACAGTCTTGTTAGAGTTGGCAGGTCTGTATATGGTCAGAGAGTTTATAGACTCTGGTTTTTGCAAAAGTCAACCAAGGAAAAGAAAGAGGGTGACTTTGATGCAAGATTTAAAATTCCTACAAGTAATTTTGATACAGTGGGGAGTGTACCCCCATTTTTAGACAGCCTTGGTGGCTGAATTGAGTTCATTGATAGGCCATGTCTCATGACTAGAAGCTTGAGAAAGTGGACTAGGCATCCCAGCCTGCAGAATCCACTATGTGATGAATGGAGGCATTGTGTTTGAATGCCAAGCTGGTAGAGATCACCCAGATTTCATGGTTTAAAATCTTTATAATTTCTACATGATCCTGAGAGAGGTCTGAGTATGTGGCCTGTTGAGTCAAGCTGCAAGGGCTTATATCTTGCTTTCCTACCTTAAGTGGCAAGAGGGCCGAAAGGGAGAGTGCAGGGCTTGGTGTAGTGTTGATTGAGCAACAATGACTGCATTAGAGTCCATTTTGACCAGGTCTAAATTGCATGTAGCAGTTTGCACATTTTCCATTGTATGGTGTGGTGCCCTTTTATCATCTTGCAGATGTGGCAAATGACATCTCTAGCGTGGCCATTTCCTGCTTTTCCCTCCAAGTGATAAATGGTCTGAGATGCCAGATCAAGAAAAGACAAGATTGAAATGACATTCTTTACCAATTCTAAAGTGGCATTAAATATTTCTCAGTCCATTTTATAAGAGATCAGGATGAACATATTAATGGCCATAAGATCCTTAGCTTTTGTGGGAACTTCAGTATGATAAATATTGGTACGTGTCCTATACCAGTTTGTTGGAAAAGCAGCTGGTAGCTGGTTGGCCGAGAAAAATGCCTTGCTATTGCCTGGATTACATGTCGTGTCAAAAAGGCATTCAGAGGTTTGAAATATCATGGAAGATTGTGTGAGAAAGCTAAATGACATGTTTATCTGCATATTCAGCATCAGTGGAAATTCTTACTTTGTAAGCTTTGTTTACCACTGGAGGAAGACATTTAATAAGATATTGTGTTCTATAGATCTCCTCGATCACAGCTTAGAAGCTAAATTCTGTATGCTCCATAGTGGAGTCAGAACTCTCAAGTATGTCTGAATCAGAGCGATTTTCCATTTGTGGAGTGTCCTCCTCCTGTGCTGGTTGAAGTACGTTTCACATGGTAATGAAAAAGCTGTATATTCAGCTTGCATTGTAAATGAACTGCATATGCGTATGGCTACCAAAGGCAGTCTAGGAGAGTTTCAAACTGGACTTGAGTTAATAGGTGCTACTGAGCTGGAACTGATGGTTGGTCCGATATGGTTGGTGCAATCAGCTGAAATAGTACAGCCAGTGCAGTTGGTTGAATCAGTGTGGCAGGCTGGTTTGCCAGATCACCGTGCATGGACAGAATGGAAAAAGCCAGTTCAGATAGATGACCAGCCGATATACTGTTTGGTTTGACCAAGAAAATCATATATGACATTATCGCTTACAGGTTCTTCTGGCAGTGATTAATATAACTATATTGGCTGGATGGTACAATCAGCAGCCAGAACATCATCCAATGAATCTTCATTTAATGGAAACAGATGGAATTGGAAGCAAAGAAGCATGCTGGCAAATCAAGGCATCTTGAGTTTTTGAGAGAGGCCATGACTCAGAAAGTTTGGATAAAGGTTTGAAAAAATGTGTGGAAATGGGAATGGCTCAAGCAGAAATGTGTTGGTGGTTTGTTCGTAAGAAAACTGTCTTCCAGAGGACTGGCATTTCTTAATCTTTGCAAGAAAGATTTGAATTACACTAATCACTGTTGGAAACGTTTGGAGCTCCACCTCCTAAAGAAACTGCATACAGAGAAATTGAAATATCAGAAGCACAAACTACAGTGAATACAAGGAGGTGTTTGAAAATTTCCTTGTTGAGAAGGGCATAGAAAAGATTGAATCCGAGTCTGGAGGTCGGTTTAAGATGTCTGGGTTGGATGATATACATTTGGATCTATTTTCTCTGCCCTTAAGTTACTTAGCTAGGATGTTACAGGTGTTTGAAGAAAAATATTTAGTACTTGACAGACATGTTCCCTGGTTATCCCACTTTGAAGCATCTGCATTTTTTTAGCTTACCATGTTTTCATGCAATAAAGTGCAGAAAAGTCATTCAAGGCACTGTAAACTGCAAACATTTTGTGTATTCTACCATTAACAGTGTTTAGACTTACTGTATCACCAACCCAATTACATGGATGGGTGGAACCAGATTTAATCTGATGGATTCCCAGGAGGCCTGTTAACAAGGCAAGCAAAAGTTAAAAAATGACTACATCCAGGTTAAGGAGTTGCTACCTAGCATAAGGCAAAGGCAAACTTATGTGTAAGAGTTGCTTCCCTTTGTCTATATGTGCGCGCTTGTGTGTGTGTGTGTGTATATATATATATATATATATATATATATATATATATATATATATATATATATAAAGACGTTATCACATCTTTAGGAGAGTTGAATTCTGGAGGTAGCAGAAAGTAATGTTAATGTTATTAGGTAATATATTTGATGTGGGAAGAGATGTATTGCTCTCAATTTCCATCTTTCTGAAAGATCATACCATTGCCATCCTTTGTCCTCCAACTTTTTAATGGCCATGTTTATGAAACATGCAAATACACCACTAAGGAGACAAATCTACCTCTACGTCAGGCTGTGTGTCAGCGACCCCAGTATTCATTTCAAAAAGGGATCAAAGGGACAGAAAAGACCCCCATGGGCATGTCAGATGTGGAAGCAGTCCTTCAGAGTCTGTACTCTTTCAAAGCCACAGTTCTCAAGTATAAATGTGAGCAAAAAGCCAAGAGAGGAGATCATTTTCACCCCAGTTCCTCACCACACCAGCCACCTTCCAAAAAGACCCCGATGCCATTATTGTGCTGCATTTATCAATCCTCCCAGTGTTGTAGAATGGAAAAGACTTTGCCCCAATGATCCATGGATCCTTTTGGAGCATATCTGAATCACTGTCAGTGCCCCTCCCCATTATCTATGGTTCATTCTGTAGATGATTTGCAATAGGAAATAAATGACCTCACAATTGGGCGGTAGAGATTGTTTAAGACATAAAATGACTAAGGTTTTATTAAAGGCTGTTCTTGGTACCAAAAGCCAAGTGCACTCTTCAGCCAGTAATAGACCTCAGCTCTCTCAAGTTTTTCATACTGACACCATGGAAACTCGGAGACTGGCTCTCAATGTTGTTTATGAGGGAGATTTCACAGTCAGTATGGATCAACAAGATGTGTACCAAAATGTTTAAATTCACAAGTGCTCCAGGAAATTCTGCAGTTTGCCTTCAGGGATTCAGTATACCAGTTGGGGGCACTTCCTTTTGGTCTTGGCACCAGTTTCTGGGTCTTCACAAGAATTATAGACAGAATTGAGTCTCACTTCAGGACCATATCATCTTTCATGACATACTGCAAAAACATCATACAGGTTATATTTTAAATCAGGACATGATTTCCCTTGTTTCACTTCTACCCAGACTTGGATTCCTTGTCAAAAGAGAAAATCTGATATCCCATTTCTTTCTTTCACCCACTTGGGTGTGGAGTCCAAAAAATGCATCTGAACAGAGTCGGTCACCTATGGGAATGTGTTTTGAAAATCATTTCAACAGCGGCTTCAGTTCCTGCAAAGAATCACATTGCAACCTGAGAATTCTGTCGCGTATTGTGTCTCCTCAGTGTGACGGTGGATCCCATTGTACTGAGTCGCCAGTTCATAACAAATGATCTTGTTGTTCCAATGGCAACTGAATCTTTACCCACTGGAACAAACAGTCCTAGTTTCCAATTTTATTAGGTCATGTCTTCGCAAACGGCAGAATGTCACTTGGCCTATTGAGGGTATTTGCTTGGAGGTCCAGTATCGGTGAATACCTGATTTGTACAGGTAAAATTATGGTGGTTTGGGGTGCCCACTGCATGTTATCGTGTCAAAAGGTCATTGGATTGTGGCTTACCTAGGATCAGTTATTGTACATTAATATACCTGAGATGACGACCACAGTTTAAGCATTTCATTGGTGACAGGAGATGCTTTATGGAAAGGGTGTACTCATTCTGTCTGACAACTCCACTATGGTGAATTATCTGAGAAGCCATGGGGGCGGGGTGGGGTGGGGTGGGGTGGGGGTGCAGATCTTCACTTTTGGGATTTTCTAAGGTGGTGTCATCAACAACAAATCCAGTTTCAAGTTCGTCACATTCTTGGCAGACTATTAACAGAATCATTGTTCTGAAGGAATCAGCTAATATAAACATAGCTGCCAACCCACACGATTTTGGCGTGAATTTCACGACTTTCTACAGCGATTCACGGATTCACGCCGCATGCAAAAAAATCATGAATTCCCCAATTCTCAGTTATTTTAAATTTTTCTGTTAAGTGGTAGTCGTGATATCAGCAGTTGCCGAAACAGTCCAGTACTGCTAGTCGCGATATCAGTAGAACTATAGCCAATTGGTACAGTTGGCCCGGTAGCAAGCATTTTAGCGTATTTTAATCTATTTGTATAAGAGTAGTTTTACAAATGTTTTTGAAAGAAACCGGGGCCTAACCAGAATTTTTCACGCATATGCACTGCCAACACTGATTTGAATTACCATTCAGCATCTCATCTTGTAAACGTCATCACCACCAATGAAAAAGTAATGTATTGCACATAATGTCATGTTTAGTTTGGAATATCCCAAAAATTGGCCATCATTCAGCCATCAAATACCGATACACATCATGCTTTTTGCACACAGTGTGCCACAAATTTTAGCATTGGGCATTGTGGCAGGGATGATATGAGGATGCACATTGGTAGTAAAGAGCACATAGAGGTTGGGAAACTACATGAAGACAGCTTTTTCGAGTGTTGGAATTTTTGAGATTGAAAGATTAGCATATATCGTAATTTGCTTGAGTTCACAGTTTTTCCCGCATGCGCCAACACCACTAATCGTTCACCATTCGACGTTTCATCTTCTGGATTAATACCATTTCGTGATTAAGCTACACTGCAGTTAAAATGTTTTCACCTCCAAGGAAAAAGATTTGTATTCCACAAAAAGTGAAGTATAGATTGAAGTCCACCTAAATTTGGCCTAGCATTCAGCCATCAAACATTGATGTACATTATGCTTTTGTACAGTAGTTTGCCGTGAATTTTACAATTGGAAATGTGCACAAGGGCTGGTATTGTTGCTTACAATTTACCTGTCATACATGTACCATGTAGTAATATTATATAGTACATGTATGACATAAATTGTAAGCAACAATACGAGCCCCTGTGGGCATGTGGCAGAATGATGTGAAAGAGCACACTGCTATAGCACCTCCAGCAGGTTTCAGTTTTGGAGTACATTAAGCCACCTACTCAAGTCCTGCATGCTACCAATGCTGAAGCATTGTTTGTGAGCTTTTTTGTTGAACATAACCTGTCTTTCTCAGTTGGAGATCAGCAACAGTGACAGTGAAAGATTATTTCCTATTGTGAGGAAAAATAAGACAAACTTAGTGCCTCCTTAGGTGCTGAAAATTTGCATCAATTTTAGTCACCAGGATTAACCAGCAGGCAAGAAGCCTAAACTGTTTTGAAAACAAATTTACCATAGCCTGATTGAGGCAATTCAAGACTGCCACAGCATCATATCATGACAAATAGTGTGAAGTTTGTGTGTATCAGTGATTTTGGCTGCAAATAAAGTGGTACATATAATCAGTGTAAATAATATGTTTTATTTTTATTTTGGGATTTTCATATAATGCAGTATTGACCATTGAAGTGGATGGATAAATTTTATAATGTATAATTTTGCGTTCATTGTGTTCAAAATTCACAAATTTTTATCCCACTTTTCACTAATTGCAAGTCTGGAGGGTTGGCAGCTCTATATAAACCGAATAGTTACTTTATCCCTCAGTATTTTGGGATCAAGCACTGGTTGGTCTATGTGCAAAACTTTTATCTCTTCACTCCTGGATCTGACCTTTACTCAACTGCTCAAGCAACCTCAATGGCAGAAGTTTTATCCAAGCCCAGATCTGTTGAACTGGTATGTCTGGATCATATCAAACAAGTTCTGAAAACAAGTGGTTAAGTGAATTGCTCAGGTAAGAAGACCCATCAGTTTGAAAGTATATGGGCGGAGGTGGAGAATTTTCTCACATTGGTGTGAGGACACATTGCTTTGCTTAAGGCGTTATTATCTCAAATAGCAAGCT
Organism: Megalonaias nervosa; assembly: GCA_016617855.1. Taxonomy (NCBI): domain Eukaryota; kingdom Metazoa; phylum Mollusca; class Bivalvia; order Unionida; family Unionidae; genus Megalonaias; species Megalonaias nervosa. The sequence continues at coordinate 3,102 of JAECUM010002982.1, read as the reverse complement.
TTCTCCTATGGCCTTTCGATGTGAAGAAGTTCATACCTATCAAAATAAAATGGTTCCATTCCACAATCTCAGACACATTGCATCATCAAGGAAGAGATGGTATTGGATAGAACAGAGACCTCTTTGACCTTCTGCCACACTTTGATCTACCATGGGTGCTGACATGGTTGAATAAGGCACCGTTTGAGCTGCTTTCTAGAACATCTCTTATATAATACCTGCTTCCTACTAGTCCTAGCTATAGCAGGCAGGATCTGCAAAATACATGCCTTGTTAGTTAACACTACTATCTACAGTTATGACACAATAATTCAATTTCACTCATGACATCCTCAGCCTTCATTGCCAGGAACTGGCCCCTGCTCATCGGGAGTCAGTCTTTCATGTTGTAACCTCTTTCCAACCAGGATCCCTCAACTCACGGTGGTCTATAGGACCTAGTGATAGCTGTCAGAATTGTAGAAAACTTCCACCGGGTACCCGCCTATCCTAATGATCAGTTACCTAGGTACCCAATCAGAGGGAAATTGTATTAAATGTATACAATCCTGAAGTAAGCCTGCATATTTTAAAAATCACAGTATCCAGTATATATCACTACCTAATGTCATCTCTATATATGACATGCCAAAATTACAGCACGTATGAAAAAGATAGATTTATTTTGGCGACAGACCTGGTTCTGCAGCTAGTCAGAATTCTTGTCACAAAGGACAAAATCCATATGGATTAGCACCAGAATACAAACACGAAATATAGTGAAAAATTATTTTTGTTCAGCACTCACTTTAACTAGTCTACATATGTAACTTTACTGAATGGCTGTGAACTGAATTTCTGCAGTGATCATGTACTCAAAGTGCTGTATTGTATTACTGTCATATTCATTTAAAGTTTGTAAAGCGGTGTTGATTTGTTCTCTTTTTGATCTGACATGTTTTGAAGTTTGAAAAGATCATCTGCTCTAACATTTTCCTCATATAACATCCACAACTCAGACTGTAAACTGTTTTGCTGAATATTTGGCACCATGTTCTTTAAAAATATAGACTGGTCTGCTAATTAACAAACTTATCAATATAGTGAATCTGTGAGGCAAAGTTCATATTTGAAGAAATCCATCTGTTTTCCTGGAAATTGATCATATAGTTTCTATAAATAGCAAAACAAGGAAAGTACTCTTACACTGTTCTTATGCAGCAGTCATCTTTTTAGAATATTTTCAAATTTATGAGTGGAATTAAAGAGATGATAATAAAAATTAGAAAAAAAACAGCCTATTATTTGTTTATTTTTTAAATTTTTCCATGAACCAAAAAAGCATAATATACAGGCATAAAACTTGTTTTGGTGAAAAAAGCATAATGATTATGCCAAAAGCATAATGGCTGGCATGTATGAATCTGCTACAAAGTCCAAGAATTCATCATTAATATCTGATAAAGTCTGAAATCCTTTATCATAATGGTCTAGACATCATAAATATTGTCTGAATCCCATGTCCTTGGCCTCACTGTCATATGCGGATGCTTATTTTGAGACTGAGGTTGAGCTTTGTAAGTAACACTTGGATCCTACGAGTTTGTGAAATCTATTAAAGGTTGCAACTGAACATGTCAGTTGTGCAACAAAATCAAATAATCACACACTGTTACTTGACAATGAACCACAGTTGTGCTGCAGTTGAATGGTTGTCGTGGAAAAACAAGCTATGGAATTAAGGTAAATTATTTGCTGAAAGAGTCAGACCTCTGCTTAGCACTGAAAAAATACACATATTTGAGGCTCATAAAAGCGATTCTCAGCTTGAAAAACAAAGTGAGTTCTGCCTAATCAAGCACTGGCAGAAAACGTGTATACAGTAAATGGCTACCCTATGGCTCATTTTATTACCAGGGTAATTATGAATAGGCGAGTACTCGCGTACCCATTGACAGCTTTGAAGTGGTACCTAAAACAAACCAAGTCAGTGCAGAGAGAGAGATATCAATGTTTACCTTTAAATGAGGGAAAGTTCAGTCTCTCAGCTCATACTGTTGTTGTCTTGGATCATATGGGTTGTTTGCTCTGAATTCAGAGTATGAACCAAAGATCAAACAAAATTACTATTTCAGCTGATGACGTGAGGGTACTCTCCATCAGTATTGCATTAAAGTGCAATTGTTCCCTAACATATTATATAAACTGAGGGGCAAGGGTCAGAATCAACTTTCTGTAGCTTTTACGTCCTAGATCTTTCATCCCAAAAGGTTCAAACCCAGTGGAACCTATAGCAGGAACACAACAGTTTTCCTACTCGGGTTGTTTGGCAGCTTTTTAGTGATATGGCACTATGATTTCTGCTGGATTGGCAGTGGGGAATTTTTTTTTTATTAAGAGCCACTTTTAGTCATATGTAGTCACTACCCCAGCTGGGTTATATCAAAGCCATTTTTAGCCATATGTAGTCACTACCCCAGCTGGGTTATGTCAATAGCCATTTTTAGCCATATGTATTCACTACCCCAGCTGGGTTACTTCAGTAGCCATTTTTAGCCATATGTAGTCACTATCCCAGCTGGGTTACATCAATAGCCAATTTTAGCCATATGTAGTCACTACCCCAGCTGGGTTATGTCAATAGCCATTTTTAGCCATGTGTAGTCACTACCCCAGCTGGGTTATGTCAATAGCCATTTTTAGCCATGTGTAGTCACTACCCCAGCTGGGTTATATCAACAGCCATTTTTAGCCATATGTAGTCACTTCCCCAGCTGGGTTATATCAATAGCCATTTTTAGCCATATGTAGTCACTACCCCAGCTGGGTTATATCAATAGCCATTTTTAGCCATATATAGTCACTACCCTAGCTGGGTTATATCAGTAGCCATTTTTAGCCATATGTAGTCACTACCCCAGCTGGGTTATATCAAAGAAGCATAAACAGGATTTGATGCCAACCCCTGCAACTGAGGTAGAGATTACTTTGAGACTCCGGGGGCCCCGAGTGGCCGAGTGGTCTAAAGCGCTGACCGTTACGGATCACTGCCATCTCACCTCTGTCTGCGTGAGTTCGAGTCCAGGCTCAGCTAACGTGGGTACGTGAGAAAGCCTGCCAGTA